>DWBA01000754.1:0-12095 GCA_018236825.1 Apodemia zela
ACCTCACCCTCCAAACCGGAACACGACAGTGACAAGCACTGACGCTATTGCGGCAGGAATAGGCAAGGCGGTGGTACTAGAACCGGGCGAGACGATGCTGAACTCTACCACCTAGAAGCCACAATGGTGGTGACTCACATAGCCAATTAGTCGCCTTTTATGACATGCCTGGCAGAACGGCAGTTGGTCTATTCTTCAAAGAAGCCCGTAACACGGGGTAAATTTGATAGATTTAAACGGGTTCCCATGGTGTCCATACACAGTGATTATCATTTAACTTCAAGTACATTTAACCGTTTGCCATCACTTCTTTAAAAAAGTCAAACAAAAGTACCTACCACCTAGTGAAATTAGTCAACGGAATCCTGTTCATATTTTATCCAAGCTCTGCATGTGATGGAATTAAGCCGCGCGATGCACCTCATATGTTTTAATTGTCTATTAAAGCTTTTGTTGGTCGATATTCTATTCTCATCGTATTTAGGGCGGTACGTGGCGGTGCGTAGTGCAAGCCCGAGTAAATTTCGCTCTCACTTTCGTATCGCAATAGCGGTGTACATGAAAACGAGATGAATGGGCCGTCGGAGACCGTTCATTCTGAGTCCGTGATGTGGATTTCGTAAAATCAATGCGAGCCGTCTCGGACCCGCGTGCCCGATAATCGTGTCATTGTGTGCTTGGATAATGGGCCCGGCCTTGTCTACCGGATCGGGTGGTTGACCGATTAACTGCCATCTATTAAAATTTACACTTGGCATCTGTCGGTGCTAACGTTTACGTTTTTACGATGCCTTTGTTAACTACCTGACTTTGTGATATACGAACGTTTTGCAACAAAAACTAGTTGTTTGGTGCCTTCTTGTTTTTTATGTGTTTAACGTATTCAAGATTTTCTTTAAGGTCAAACAATAAATAAATACCGTCACGCCTATATCCCCGAGGACCTAGGCAGAGGTGTTAATAAATACCTTCCACAATTAGCCAACGGTATTGTAACATGATGTGACAGTGAACCTATCGACTGCTCGGACACATATCCACACTTAAACAAATTATGCATTTTTAGAAAAACTGGAGAAACTTATGTAGAATGATTTAACTGAATCGGGATTTGAACATAGGACCTCATGCGTCTGTACCGATACCGGTACCCCTAGACAATTGAGATTAATTTTCTTCACTGTGAAATAAATATCAACACGTCGGTTGACTTGTTCACTACGGTTCACTGGCTTGGCTGCTGGCAACCCCATCGCTATCGCTATATTTGCCAAGAGTAACAATTATCACTTGTTACTTGTGCTACCTCGTAAGGAATTTTGCGTGAAGATATGTATGTTTATATTGTACGCACGTACTTACCGTAACCAGCGCTGATAACTTCACGTACTTTTTATTGACAAGGAATTTTAACATGTGACTACCAGATTTTGTGTTGCAACTGAGATTTTTCTTGGTAAAACTCTTTAGTAGAGCTTGGTTGTACGGGAAGGATTGGGGTCTTAAAACCCCATTTTGGTATTTCTTGCGTATTGACTTCACTGTTTAACAATATATAGTTTGATATCTAAATGCCGGCAGTAATTTATTTATTTTAATTCTTTATTGCACAAAGTATACAACAGGTGAACTTAATGTCTACAGACATTTACTACTTGTAACCGTGGTTGTTACTAAAAATTAAAGCTGGCAACATAACCAATGAAACAATGTAGAGTTTATTCAATTAAAATATGCTCAATACGTATCTGATGGTGAGGTATGACAATCTTACATCACGTCTTATTGGCGAACAAAAACGTCATTCGTCACGCGGCCTGCATTCATTCATACAATATGTTGTAATGGGGTCGTTAACCGGCGTGACGTCAAGTAATTGCCGGCCCCTTTTGCCCGTCCCCGGTTGAAATCAAAACGACGGATTAATAACAAGGGAGACCTGAGTAGGTCAAGCTCATTATACCTACGTCTTCTGTTACTATACGCTAATGATAATCCTGGAAACAATAATTGTAATATCGCTGAAAAAATTCCATTCTAACCCCAAAGTTGTTATGGGTTTTAGTGAATGATACTAATATATAGAAATACATATATAAATACTGTTACATACATAATAAACACCCAAACCCCGATATACAAACATCCCTGTTTGTCTTTTCGGTTTGTCCCTGTCGGTAATCGAGTCCGAGACCTATCGATTCGTAACTAGGTTCGCTAACCACTTGTCCAACGGGCCAGACGCGATAACGTATTGCAGAAAGCGTTACTTGTTTCTATAAATAGTGTGAGGTTATTAGTTATTTGCATATGTACATTTGTAGCAGGTGTGGAAACAATAGCGTCCAAATTCCGATTTACCATAAACCGTCTAGTACAAAACTGGATGCCCTATTACATAATATAGACTTATTTGCATTTTATGTCTGCATGATTGTGGAAATGTAACATATCATTTAGAATTAAGATGTTAATTGCGATTCATATGCATATTTATTAATCGCCTCTGTGGTCTTCTAATGGTCTGGTGTCGGTGTTGACATCACGAGATCCTAGGTTCGATTCCCAGGTCGGGCAATTCAAAAAATGGTTTTTTCGATCAAACGTTTCCCGGGATTGGATAAATGCCCGGTTGGCTATTAGGCTTGCCTATCACATTGTGGGGCATAGTATCTTCGACTAATCGTGTGTGCACTGGTTGTACCTCTGCCTGCTTCGGGGATACGGGTGTGAATATACATTTTTATTTATTAAAAATTAAGAAATAGTGGCGAGGAACATATAACTTTAAACTGTTTGTAGGTTTGTTTACTTACACGTTGTCAGATGTGCAGAAAATGACACAGAAGAAGTGTTCCCGGGGGATAAAAATAACTTAAAAACAAATGTTTTTAACGTTAGACGAGTTGCCTATGGTTTTGTCTTTAGTGCTTGGAGTGGGTTTCTGTTTCTTTGGGGCAAACTGGCAAGAAGCTCACATGATGGTGAGTGATCACCGCCGCACATATCAGCTGCAATACCAAGGATCTTGTAAGTTCGTTGACGGCCTTTGAGGAATCTCTTTTCTTGGAGGCCTCTCAAGTGCTATCGGGAAATACATCCGCTGAGAATTGGTTCCACAAAGTAGTCGTACGAGCCGAAAAAATGCCTTGAGAATCAAACTATCGTGGACTTCCAGGCATCAAGATGGTAAGAAAATTATGAGTAGCTCGCCTTACACTTAACTTCAGCAAGGTATTTTAGCAAGGTTTAATTCACTAAATTTCTGGAACATACGAAAAAGATCATAATTCCACATACTAAACAATTACATAACATTGAGTCTTTTTTTACGGTTTACATCGATATATGTACAAATCAAGTAACGGTATCGTAATAACAATAAAAAAACGTAGCCATAAATTAAAAGATAATAGTAATTATCTTAAACTGGTATTTACACACAAATGAATGAGTCGTAGATACGTCAAAATGATGTTAAGATATATAAAAAGTTTTATTGCCTGCCAATCGTCGGAATGCAGACGTGACGACGTATACACATTGATAATGATGTAAAGGGGCCACTGCCAAGGACTGTCGGTTGGAATAGAACTGATATTGTTTATAGTTGCCATGACAGTGAATACTCTGCTCGTTCTAAGAACGTAAGTCTTAATGATAGCGTTTTTCATAAAAATTATGTATATATGTAGTATCTTTATATGTATAATAAATACTTTTAATATTATGATGCTTTTCATTCAGGATTTTAGCCTGATAAGTGATAAAATAGATTCTAAAATTACGTCGTAAAATTTACGTCGTTGAATTCTCAAGGTGCACTTTTTATAAAGACCTGATATATCATAGATGTAGTGTCAACTATGGTAATTATTGTAAAAAACATTCTTTCTCTATATTAACTGTTTTGGATTTCCTCTTACTATAAATTTCAACAAAAAAACGTAACATATGCATTGAAATAAAAAGAATCGAAATAATGCTTACCACGAAATCCAACGTTAGTTCGGTCTGATAATTCCAAATTCATTGAAAACAAAGCTATGTCAACAGCAAAACAACAAACGCGGTCGAAAATATGTTCTGACATTGGATATTTTCGACTGCGTTTGTGTTTTGATGTAAATTTATATGGTTTCCACACATAAATGTACATAATATTTCGTACAAATCCCCACAATTATTTCGTATATATTCGGAATGTAATGTGCGATAAGGAACATCGTTCTAAAAACTCACATTTGTACTTTTTTTGTTAAAGCAAGCGTTTGAAGTTTGATTAAAATTGAGAGAACACATTTCAACAGCGAATATGAAAGTTAATTAAATAAATTAAAAAAAAATTAAACCATCTTCTGTACATGTCCATACAGATCCATGCAACAACTTTCAAACATATTTCAAACGCAACAACACTGAAACTACCCACATCCCCTGGGCTGTATCTTTGAAACCCTGGGTTAAATCTTCAACAAATGTCTCCATCCCAAACAAAAAAAGATAGTTATAAACCGGATAATAAACGACCCAGTTCTGATGAAATAAACATAAAAAACAGCCAAGTTGATAAACACCTCTTATTTTTTGAAAAGTCGTCTGAAAACAATCAGTCGTCTCATGTAAATACGGATCCAAGCAAAAAATTTCAAACAACTATACTTATATATATATATATATATATATATAATACCTAATAGAAAAATTAAATGTAGTCAATTCCCTGTAAAAGAATAGGACACAAGTTTTTAGGAATAGCAGCATTAAAGTGTTTACCAACGAAAAAGCAACAAAGATGTTGATTAATGACTGAGAGTAAACTCTCTTAAGCGATTAGATTCGGCGTTTTTAACTGAAAATACAATAATGATCATAAAATGAAGGCATCCAAAGTCCGTTCATTTTTACTTGTATTATTTTATATTTTATCTGACAACGCTATTACAATGTTGCGTTTACGTGTGCGTGTTTTTCTTTGTATGTGCGTGATATTTTTTATGTGAATTTCTATGTGACTACCTTTTAAACCGCTTGACAGCTTGAAGAATTTCAATGCATATAGCTTATAATGTGAAAAAGTTGCGTCCGTCTAAACGGCTCAAAGGATTTGAGAATGGAACGTGTAGCTAAATTCTCTTAAGCTGGAATCGTCTAAATGACTTGACGGCTTTTGGGAGTGTGACGTGTAGCCTAATTAGATGAAGCTGCATTAATCGTCTAAGCGACTTGAAGGATTTGGTACGGTAAGGTATAACTAAAATGAATAAGACTGCAGACTTCATCCGCCTTAACGGCTTGACGGATTTGATATTGTGACGTATAGCTATAGTCGGTTTAGCTTCATCCGTCTAAACGGCTTGACGGATTTGGAAGTGTGTCGTGTAGCTAAATTGGATAAAGCTGTATCCGTTTAAATGAATTGACGTTTGTAGTTCGTATAGCTAAATTAGATTAAGATGTATTGGTCCAAATGGCTAGATGGTATTGGAGTGTGACGTGTATCTGCTGCTGCATCGGCTTGAGCCTTGACGGACTCAAAAGTTTGACGTATCGTTAGATTGAATGTGATGGATGATGTGTGATTACTGATTCATCGTCATTTGACGGATTCGGAAAACATCCATATTTAGATTTTATGTTCATTCCGGATGTGTTTATAGAATTTAAAAATGAACCAAATTCTTGTATGCCTAGTTTTTCTACATATATAAATACATAAAATGCATGGATAATTCGAACTGGTTATGGAAGGAAATTGTTTATAAACGCCAAAATAGGTTTTTTCCTAATATTTTTAACTCTGACTGTGCGTGCTAAGGAATTATTTTTATATACCTCGGAAATTGGTTTTTCTGCATGAAAAACTTTTTTTCTGTACTACTGAAACCATGTATGAAAAACTTCATGAAGACCGGTTAAGTATTTAAGACGTGAAAGTGTAACAGACCAGCAATACTTCCACATTTATAATATTAGCGAGGGTTAGTTGACAACCGCAGGTCGTATTAGCTACTTTAAACACAAGAATATGTCGACTAGAAATTCTGTTGTAAAGCAATTAGTGTAGTCCGGTAAAAGTTTTATAAATCAAATATGGCATAGTGTGATTGGATAACAAACAAGTCATCTGAAGCTTTCTCATATTTTATTATGTATTTACTTTGAAGCTAGAAAATCCACTTCAAACGAGATTTAGATGAGATTTGGTATTGCGTAGAAATACCTAACGACAATGCTTGCCACTCGTTCTTTTTTTAAGTCATAAGATAGCAAAAAAGCAGATGGGTCTCCTGATGGAAAGAGTCAACCATCGCCTATAAACACCAAAGATGTTAATGGTGCGTTGCTATCTTTATCTGCGTGCTACCGTTTTACGAGCTATTGCAAGCACTAGCAAGCATTTGTGAACACCAGCAAGCACAAAAAGCAATCTGGTGCCCCGAAAACCTAGCTGCCTCGTCACAGTGCACGGCTGACATGACTGACACGCTACCTTTCACACTGTCCAGCAATCCAGCATTTAAAATATTTTTAGTACCTATTGTTTTTAACTTGAGGCTACATTTATTTTAAAAAACCCGCTGAAAATATAGTTTTGCTAAAGCAGCCTTGTTTATTTATGAATTTTAAACGTATCGGTGGCTAGCCGACCCATGCCCACTTCATTGGGCATTGTTCAATCATAATAAAATATAGCCTATAACACTCCTGAATAGTAAATCATGAAAATTCTTTCACAATTTCACAAGCTTTCTGATAGTGAAAGAATTTTCATGATCGGTTCAGTATTTCCGAGGGCTAACAAATCACCACCAGATTCCGGGCTACAGAAATTATTCTTCTAAATTGAATAAAACTAATTTCCAATTTATTCGACCTATTTATTATAAACCTTGTCTATGTTAACCAAACGACCAACAAAGCATTTGGGTACTAGTATTGTACGAAACGTAAGTACTTAGTACCAAAATGCATATTTTGATCATTTGATGCACAGATCAGATATATGTACTACGTAATTTGATGGTCTAGATTTTTCAGATGATAACAAATGCTTGTAAATTAAAATAACTATGTTAAATGTTTTTCAGGTGGATACAACTTGTAAAAATAGTGAGTAGGTATATTTGGTTAAAATTTTACTTACGTCGGTTATATTTATGTTAGCTTTGCCTGAGTTTAACTTCGGTACAGCTGGCGATGGCCACGTATTGCACGCACCCGTAAACGTATACGCAAAGGACACTAGGAAATACATCCACAAATTAGCACAGTATAGGAACACAGATAACTAATTTAAATTTCCCGCCATTTACCTACCACAGAGTCCCGCTAAATATTGCACTTTTCTCGTTGGTTTAGACATGTTAAAAATAGGTCTTTTAATAAATTGAGCTACATTACTGTCACTATCACAATTACTGCTATATCGCGATTGAAAATGAAGACGTAATGTTTCTGTCATATAATTTTATCTCTACTTTAAAGAGCGCAGAATAGTAGGTATGTAAATAACTCTTTTGTTAGGTGGAGATAAGAAAAACCAGTCTAATCATTCGACACTCTACAACTACAAATTACACAGTGTAAGTAATTCTTATCTATATGTATATATTGTACGCGCACACATCATCTGTCGTTTGAGTGAATAACGCTACTAAACTAAAGATCACACCAGCAGCTAAATGCATAGGTCGCGTATAAATTTGATTTATAAATTAAATCGAATACAGATCATTCTATCCTAATATTGTAAATGCGAGTGAGGGTGTTTGTTTGTTGCCATTTTTGTTACGCTATCACTGCTAAACCATTCAAACGATTTTGATGAAATTTGCCATGGAGATAGTTGAAGAACTGGGGTGAAATATAGGCTTTTCTCATAAATCGACTCCTGAGAGTTTGAAATAGGGGATGAAAGTGTATCGACAACATTAAATCGGGACCTTCTTGAATTGAATAACAACAGCTGCCTCACTGCTAGGGATCTCACAAAAGCGAGAGAAAGCTAACACTGGCTTGAAAAACTTTAATAACAACAAAGAAAAATTTCGACATGACAGGACTTGAATCTGCGACCTTCTCTCTGGCCGGAGCGCTATAACCAACTGAGCTACTGTCGACTGGTTCAACGTGGCGCAATGATTATTTGCTTTGTGCTCGATTTCTTTGTTGTTTTTAAAGTTTTTCCAAGCACGGGGTGAGTGTTAACACTACACATATAAACTATACCTAGTTAGAAGGTACTTGCTTGGCGCTGTCGCTCCGGTTTTGAGTCTTTCGCGCCATAAACATTTTTGGTGTCTATAGGTGATGGTTATCTTTTTACACCAGAAGAAACATACACTACTTTTCTCATTTCAGTGGCTTTACAAAAAATTGGCCGCAGAAAATTGCGAAGTAAATTAGGTACCTACCTTAATTTGTTTTTTGAGTGATGGATTTCCTGCTATAATCTAAGTGTTAAAGTTTGTATGAAGAGTATTGCAAGGATCGTAACATATTATGGCACTTAAGAATGAAACATTGTAGTGTGATCAAAATAAATGTAAAAAAATATCAATTTATTGAGTTTATTGTTGTTCGTCTTTTAGAGTTCTACAGAAAAGTCCGCGATGGAAAACGTCTATCTATTAAGCATTCCCTAATTAACTTCCAAAAAATTTTGTCACTTAAATTGTGGTAACTGGAAACCTAGACAGATAGGTACAGTATTAATCCAACCCCTCTTTGAATAATAGACCATCTGCAATTCTGCCAGGCGATATGTAAAAGGCGATCTATTGACTATACGAGTCACTACTATCGTGACTACTAGGTGGTAGAGTTCTACAATGTCTCGTCCGTGTCTTGTACCACCGCCTTACCTATTCCTGACGCAATAGCGTCAATGCTTGTCACTGGTCGTGTTGGGGTGTGGGGGTTAGGCTAGGTACTTATGCATAGTGTGTGGCATCAGGTCTTTACCTGATGCCACATACGGATAGCAACGCACCATTAAAATCTTTAATTAACATAAGAGATGATTATCTCTTATAATATAAAAAAAAAATTGTCTTGTCCATTTCATGCACATTACTTGCACTATAAAATTTAATTTACCTATCGAAGGAGTTATCGCAAAATAGAAAATACTTTCTAATACAAAATAAGAAAATAAATTCAAGCCCGTGCGAAGTCGGGGCGGATCGTAGTGTAAGATAATACAGTTCTATTTTATAAATGTTAAGAAATAACCGCTACTAATTTGTTGAATTGCTATTCTTGTGGTACTAACATTGTGGTCGGCGGCCAAATTACGAAACATATTTGCGGCAAATCTTTAGGTATAGATACGTGAAAATACGGACTAAACGATTTTTCCACATATGAGACAAGATAAGATACAAGACAAGACAAGATCTTATACAAATATTTCTTGTTTAATAGTATAGAATGTATATAAAACCGGCCAAGTGTGGGTTGGACCACGCGCAATGTAGGGTTCTGTATGCCCATCACAATAATGCGGACTGAGATGAGGGCTTTTTCATTGTGTCATACTATGAACATTTAACCTTTAAAAACGCCAATGACGATATATCCACTTTTACGTCTCCAAGTACATTTTGTAAGTTTAACTTGTAAAGCCTACTTAGCTGTGAATTGTGATAGTTTTTCTTTTAAATTTGTTATATATAAATGCTACTACCTTAAATTTTTTTCGACATCTAGAAATGACCATTTAACACAACCATTTAGCCAGAAGGAGTAGACGGGCTTTACTCTAACTTGGGACTTCCCGGCTAGGGACGACCTTGACGACAGATGGTTAACACTGGGCACTTCACTCAGTTCCTTCATGTAATTAATATAAATATAAATAGTAAATATAATCAAAGTCAGAAGCAGTGTTTACATTGAACCATACAGTCCAGTATAGTGCTGGTCCTTATTAATTACTATATCACTACATAGTATAAAACAAAGTCGCTTTCCGCCGTCTGTGTGTATGTATGCTTAGATCTTTAAAATTACGCAACAGATTCTGATGGGTTTTTTTTAATAGATAGTGGTTCAAGAGGAAGGTTTATATGTATAATACGTGTATATTATAACCCGTGCGAAGCCGGGCCAGGTCGCCAGTCTCAGTATATATTATAAGTCTATATCGCCTGTCAGCTAATAAAATAGATGGGTTGAGAGATGACGAAAAATTTTAGCTACATTTACATTTTTTATTTTCGCACTTGACAACGATGACAACCACCCTAGAAGTAAATCCTATTCAAGATAAACAATATTGCAGTTATTTCTAAAGGTAAATATTGTTTATTTCTAAAAGTGTTGTCAATTAAGGTGGTGTACAATTTTGGGTGGGTTGTGACATAACTATTAACTATGCATTCTTTGAACAATACTAAGTACAACAAATTTTACAAGTTGTTTAATTGTATATTTTGTACATTACAATATCAAAAACGTTTTTAAAAATAGAAATCTTATTTCTAGTCAATCAAGCAGTAGATTTCTTGTATACATACAAGTAAAGTAACTAAGAATCTGGCTAACTTAATATGAATCCACTGCAAACTGTGTCTATGAAACAATTTATCCCCTAAATTGTAGATAGTGAATGTTGGGAGTCATCTGGTGAAGCCTTGCAGCTACATGGGTGTGCTTTTGTTGCCGAAATCATTACATCCAACATTGTATAGTTCTAGATTATAGATTACAAGATGTATTATCTCTTCCATAGTTCTGACACTTTTCCTGGTAAAGATCACTTGCACTCATTTACACGCACTATCTGCATGGGTTAAAATAAGCACATGTATAGCATAGCCTTGCAGAAGATGTGTCGATCTGATAGTAGTCCCAGGTATTCACTGTATTTAGTGCCTACATCTTAATTATTTGTTAACTTTATTCATTTGCTTCGACAGGATTAAAGTTTTCAGGCATTTCATTAATGACTTTAGAAATTTGCATTGCCACAATAGGATTGTCTGTACAGATGTCAGCAACTTTATATGGAGGTAAAATTGTTACATTACCAAAAATTATATTTTCACCTGATTCAGAAACAGGTAATAAATTTAATCTTAACCATGATATTAGTTTTAATTTCCTTTCTGAATCATCAATATTTAATGTGCCTGTACATTCTTTATGTGGAGGTTTAGGATTCCCAGTGGGAACTGCTTCCGTTAGATCCACAACAGCATGCCCAGGTATTATAGTGGTCTGAAACGTTGCATCTTCATTTGGAACTAGGAGAATTATACTGAAAAAAAATTTGTAATGTTTAATTTTGCTTCTGCCAAACTGTTTGTCGGCAGTAGCTAGTTCGTAATAGGCAGCTTACAGTATTTTTAAAAGAGATTCCCAAGCGATCGAGACCTCAAGTACATTTATCAATTGTTGTTGTGTGAAATGTTCTTTTGCTGATTAAATTAACTGTCTTAACTGATTCAATAGATAACTGCGCATACCTCTTTATGTTACTGCACATACCCCAGGGGGTACACATACCACTAATTGGGAAACATTGTTTACAGTAATTATTGATATCTCCGTCTGAAAGTCTTACAGCAAATATATTATATCTACGTTTCTTTTTAAACCATGTGTCTCCTAATGGAAAGAGGCATTGGCATATTCTTCAAAGGAGCCAGGACCAGCATGAGGTGAATTTTGGTTATGTCCACACTTAACTCCAACAAACACTCTAGTGTTGCATACTAAGGCATAATTTGTTGCATACTTTATTACAAAATATTAAATACTTCGATGTTCTAAAATACTATTGCTTAACTAAAACATAGAGAGCATTGTATGCACATTAACTGATAATTTATTAATTATTTATAGCAACATTGACACATTACTGTTTACTATGTTCCTGGCATTGACAAGATAAATCCTAATCATAGACTAATTAGAACTACATATACGTTAATCTAACCTAAATTCTAACTTTATATAATAATTATCTATCAATGCTATCATACTTAACTATATCTATATCTAACTATATCCGTTGGTTTGGACATGTAGAAAGAATGGTAGATGAAAGGTTAACAAAACAGATATACAATGCGAATGTGGAAGGA
>DWBA01000755.1:0-12089 GCA_018236825.1 Apodemia zela
GGTTATATGGAGCCATTAAAAAGACGGTGAAGCCATATATTTTTATATTTTCAAGTGACTTTCGCCAGACTGACGTTTTACTTCTCACTACAGTCTACACGTGATGTGAAAATTGTAAATAAATCTCTATTTATTCTAAAAAATCTACACAAAGTTAATGTAAAAAGTCATTGTTTAATGTAAAAAAGATATTAATAGGTACCTTTTATCACTTATCAGATTTTGCAATTTACGTAGAATATGCCTAAGATAAAAAATTTAGAAAAACTTAAGCATCCAAATAGTAGAAAAACTATTTCTTTAGCTAAAAAGTTGAACAAAAATGAGAAGAAAAATAATAATAAACTTGGTACTCACATAAAACAAAATTTAATAGGAGAAAAAATATTATGGTTTAAAGAAAGAATACCAACTGATGTTCCAGTTTTAACGAAAGAACAAACATTGAAGCTGATAGAAGACTATTTGGGGCGTTTTGATGAAGAATTAGAACAAATATTACTTAAAAACTCAATTGGACAAAGAAAAAGTCGCCAACATGCTAGTCGTGAAGATATCATAAATATAACCAAGAAACGCGAATTAGAAGAGTTTGATACATGTGGATTGGAAATGCCTGATCTTATGGACAATCAACAAATGGAAGTGTTGCGAAATTGGAATGGGGAACTTAGATTTTTGCAACATTTTAAATTAAAACGCTTTTCAAGAAAGGGTCTTAGCAGTAAAACATAAGCAAATTTTTTATAAAACTTGTAAATAAATTTAAAGATAATGAAATTCGTTTTAATTACCTAGAAATGTGTATATTTTGCATTTTTAATATTTTTTTTGTATTGTAGCATTAAGTCCACCTCTGTACATATTGGTGCAATAATAAAAGATGTTAATTTTACATACATAAAAGATATCATTCATTTATACTGGTACAAAAATTTATTATTTTTTAATTAATGTTTTTCATGTTTTACAATATCAAACAAACAAATCACTCTCCTAAAGTAAATAGACCGCCATTGACCATAAATACCAGTGAATTTATGGGCTTGTCTTCTGTCTGGTGAGGGTGTAATGCCACATACATGTTTACTGGCTACCTTACCTTCCAAAACAACATAAAACAGTGTGGCACCCGTAACATCTCTGGTGCCTATAGGCAATAATTTCTCTGATAAAGAAATCTGTGGTATAGTGGTCCTATGTCGGAGTTGATCACACGTGGTCCCTGGTCGGGCAATTATCAAAAAATGTGTTTTTTCATTTTCTGATAAAACAATGTTGCCCAGGATTGGATAAGTGCCCGGTTGGCGATAACCTTGCCACCTATCATATTGTTGGACCGAGTATTTTCGGCTAATCGTGGGTGCACCGGTTGTACCTCTGCCTACATTCTAGGGGATACGGCCGTGAAGATATTTAAGAAATAATACCAGCCCGCTTAGGATAAGCAGCATGTGATAATGTCGACATCGATAAAACAGGTTTGGTTTGAGTTTGACCAATAAATAATAATCGCGCGTCGCGTCAAATAAATAACATAAATTTTTCTTATTGGTTCAACCTGTTTTATCGATCTCGACATTATCACACGATGCTTTTCCTAAACGGGCAAGTTGTATTATGCTTTAACACATAAGGACGATACAATAAGTGGAAGACGACAGTGACAAGCACTGACGCTAATGCGAAAGGAATAAGTAAGGCTGTGGTATCAAATCCAAGCAAGACTTTGTAAAACTCTATCGCTTGGTAGTCACGACGTTAGCGATAAGTTTAGCAGGGCCCCAGAATAACATAGATGGCGCAGGAGTACTGCACAGGGTTCTGAACCAACATGACGGCGCAACTGTACTGCGCACATACGAATACTCGGGTAATTCGAGCCGCGTCGTTTGCAGAAATTTCGGAACACGAAATTATTTCTGCAGCTCAACTTCAAAATCTCATATTTTTTATTGCCCAGTTGTCTAGTCTAGTTAAGTATTCGACACAAAAATCATAATCTCAGCAGTAGCTGAGTCTGAAAGGTGTTATAGTATCTATCACGTTATACTGTGTGATTATAAAGAGCTTTAGAAAAAAAATTGAGCATAATCAATAAGTGGAATTCGTTCGGCTCGGATAAATGCGCGTTCACCTTTGTAGTGGTCTTTTCCATGATTATTTTGAGTTCATGTGCACAATAACCACCCCTCTAACGTAGTGTTCTGTAATATTAGTTGAGTAGCAGCAAAATTATTAATCACAGAAAAAACGCTTTGCCATGAATCTATGTTGTAAACATGTAAATACTTTATTCCATGAGCGACGAGAGCGCGCAGGCCGGGCGCTTTCTATGGCTAGGCCCTAAACCTAGGAATTCGAATATTTACGTCCATCACGCAAATGGTTGTCATCGCTCACGAACTCGAACTTTCTCGACTGCCTCAATGGCCAAAAATAAAATAAATATTATCACGCCGGTACCCTACCTGTAGGCACAGTGAATCAAATGCCACTACGCATTTTTATTAATCATGATTCACTGGTTTTGTCGGTAGGAGAGATAGGTGGTGTTTCCCATCCTTGCATTTTATCGACACTAGGTATATCCAGTATCGCTCGTTTTTGCGATAACCGGGGCGACAGCTTTACGTGCTCATTCGAGGCACGGGAGTATCTAATACCTCACTACCAAACATAGTGCCGTTGCTGAAATTTTGGTTTCTGTGGATAACCTAATAATTTTAATAATACTTTTGGTCAACGCGAAACCTTAGCCTTACCATTAGACTATGAGGAAGTCACACATGTATGAAGAGAGTCTAATAAAATAAATGTGGGTAAAGCAAGAATAGTATATCACTATTCTTGCAGATTTGCCATATGGTTCTTGTTTCTCTGCCTACCCGTAACGAATCTTACGTCAAGATGTGTATGGATAAATTTTAAATATTAAAACAGATTAAGTTAGCTAATTTATTAAATTAATATTTACATTTGACAAATATTACGAAACATAGTCATGTGAAAATATAATAACAAAAATTTCACTAATTCTATGATTAAAATCAGTCACTATTATAATTATTTGGAAACGGTGTTCTTATCCAATTGTATATTTAGAAGAAAATAAGATTAATTTGTCCCCTTTAGTAAAAAATAAATTAAGATTTCACATAACAATTTGAATTCTTCAATTACAATATTTTACATCACAAGGAAAACCCTTTACTATATTGTAATATTTAAGGAAACGTATATTTAAATTAATTAATAAGTTATAATTGATTAAACAATACCAAATCACTTTTTCTGTGTATTTTAATTAATAAACAAATGTACAACAAAAAAGAACACATTATTTTGACTAGTCTATACAATTGAATGTGACATTACAATAATCATAACATTATGTTAAAGTTTTCACTTGCAACGAAACATTATTTACCAAAATGAAAGGTTTTAGTTGAGTGTTTAATTTACAGAGATCAATATTACATACCATGGGTATATGTTAATGAAATAAATAGGTATTTCTACTAAAAATTTTGAAACTAAAAATCGACTGTTTTATTTAGAGATTCTACAATTAAATACAAATGCATGTATAGAGCAGTAACAAAAATGATATTTATATTTTTAAGCATTTAAGATAACAAGTTACAATGTGTAAAAGTACACATTCCAGATACTCAAAATTTCCCTGTCACCTGTTCACAGAACATCCTACTTAAGTAGATAAGACTCCTTGACGAAAGACTTGTCATATTTAAGACAATTGGGCTCATTTCTAGCACAGCAGGAGGAACAGAGAATGTTGCACTCCAATTTTAAATATATATGCTTATAATGAGGCATTTCTAATAGTAATAAAAGATAAAATTGAATGTTGCCTCTATTTGAGTGGTTCCCATTTATTTCCATTTATACACCTTGGACCAGCTCGAGTGTCTACATAGATCAGGAACATCGGTGGGCTAGATCCAATGGTGGCTTAGGAGGTATTTGTTTAGCAAACCAATAGGTGTATATTACCTTCTACTCTATACTACATAATATTTTTATTCAATATACTTAGGCACTTAATATTATTTAAATATGGTTATATTATTAAAATTCAATTCAGAAATAAGAATCTGTGATGAAAATAGAAATGTACAAATTTTTGTATATTTAAAATGAATATTTACAGTTTTATATATTTTTTAATATAATGTTAATTATAATTTTGATAAGAAGGTGAATAAGTTTAGATTTATATTTTGAGAAAAGAAAAAGCGCATTTTACAATATTCATAGGGAAATAAATGTAACTTGCTAATAGATTAAAGCCACAAACATTCCAATTAATCTTTACAAGTACCTACTCTTTGTGAACTGATAGTGCCTTAGTTACTTTGCTTAAATAATACTAAGATATGCAAGTCAGTCAAAGTAAACAAAAATACATTACCTTGTATTGACAAATGTTTTATCACAAAAAACTATAAACTTTACAGCTCAATAGACACATTTATCATTTTATAACTGACATAAAAATGTCTTTATATTCTTTACATACCATTCATTTTTATCTAGCAATCACAAAATTCTAGATAAACGCATCTATGTTACACCAAATATTTAATTAGTATTTTTTATATTTATTTTATTTTAATGCTGCACGAAGTACACACAAGGCTACAACTATTTGTTTTTTATCTTGAATCAATGATATGGTAGTTTCATAACCATTTAAAAATACTTTTAGAGTTTAAAGAATTCTGCTAGGTATATTATAATAACCTCACTGCTTGCACAATGCACATACACAATGCTTTTATTAATGTTATAAAGCTCATATGATAAAATGAAACTTAACAGCACATCAAAACAAGGAAAATTATTTGCATTCAAATATATTAAAAAAAATACATTTACATAATTATAAACAACTATCAATAAGTAAATTAATACACAATTTATTTAAATCACAAATTACTAACAATTATGCGTATTTTACTTGTAATGGGTCTTAGTCAATGATCCAGTTACATAGAAATACATACATAAATAATGTAGTATTAAATATACAGTTTAGTCCAGAAATACAACTCATAAACTCCCAACTCAATATCTTAGTCTCTGTCAAGATAGTAATGCTATTTCCAGTATGCATCCAGTTTTATGAGTTCCAGTATTAAAATATAAAAATTTTGTATTAAACATTAATATATAATTGTGGCCGCGTTCCGATCCGGCGATCCGGTAGTATTTCTACAATTAATGTTGACTCGCCAAAAGTGTCTATAAAGGTTTAGTTAAATAAAGCATTTTTGAGTTGCTTGAGTTTAATATTTTACATTGCAACTATTTTATTTTTTTATATATTTGTAGATATAGAACAATTTAGAGGAAACATTTAAATAGGTGTTAACTCAATATTAAGATTGCTTTTATTTCCCTGTTAGTGACAGAGATAGATGACTAAGAGTTCTTAAGAAAATTAGTACTTAATAACATATTATTTGCAAAGAGCTACATTTATGACAAGGATCAGACAGAATGACTCATGCTAAAATTGTTCAGTACATCATCTATAATTTTTACTGTGTAATTTTTTTTGCACTATTCTTCCATTATTAGAATTGATATTTAAAAATACCATCAATCTGAGTTACAGCTTGGAATAGAAGTTGTCAAAGCCAGTAGGGCTTAGTTTGTTACTATAAATAAATATATTTTTGTTTAGCTATCATTATTACCCTAAACATCAATAGTTGTTACAGGAAGATTGAATGAAATTTACACTTGATGACTTCATAAATCAACATTCTTCATAACACGAAAGGTTTCATTAAAAACACTGCATCATAAAATATATGATACACATGAGTTCATTTGAATAATTACAGAAACAATTATTTGTTTTAAATAAGTTGGCATAATAGTCTGTTCAATTCTTATTGAATCATCCTGCGAACATTTTCATTTTGTTATTCCTTTACTTGCAACTATTTTACTATCACAAATAAAACTCGAAATTTATTCAGCTGTTCTGCAGCAATGCACCAAAAGCATAGAATATAATTTGCCGAATAAAATTTCATTGTTTTTGAAAAAATAGAATTAATCCGGTATCAAAGCAGTAGAAAATAGAGAGCAAATCTTAAAAACAATACATACATCATTCACTCAATTTTACTTCTATATTATACAACTCCATCACTTAAACTATAACACAAGGCAGGATATCTTAGTGAACTAAATCATGTGAAGAGAGGTAGATGATAGAAATCGTATCCTCTTTGTCCCCTAGCTGCCAGCCATATGTATACAACATGATATGCCCCAGGCACAAAACAAATCATACCAGCAACAAAGAATACAGCACCTTGGAGACCGTTCTCTGGTTCGGCAACAGCGAATGCACCCATACCAAGCAAGCCAACTCCGACAATGAGGAGTATGACTGCTGCACAGACAGTTTTCCAATTTTCTCGCACTTTAGGGTGATTCCAGCAGTATGATGATTGTGATGCTTCTACATATTCATGTATGAGAGAATCTGAGTCTCTTGATGTTGTGTCTTCTGCTGATTTGTAGGTCTTACTGAAATGAAAATATCATTAAATAACTATGGCGTTATAGATCAATAGCTACTACAGGCCCTATACAATATGAATATAGAACATCTATCTGACTATCTACTTTGCAAATAAATATTTTTCATTTTCATTTTTTCATTTACTTGGTTTAGTGACAAAGGTGATCATTGCTGGATGTTAAACTAGCAACAATATTTTCAGGGGAACTTTTTATAATTCATAATTCAAAAGCAAACTTGAATTGTTTAGCTAGTAAACTTTTACCAGCGGGTTGATTATGAGGAGAACATTTCATACCTTACTTTTTTAAAGCATAGGAGAACAACTACCAGATATCTCTCCTGATTGAAAGATATAACAGGTCTATATAAAATATGTGAATGGTACTTTGCTATCCCCATAGAAGGGCTATAAAGCCACATGCATAATTTTAGAAGGTATCTATAGGAATTTATAGGAAGGTAATTCTTGCAGCCTCAGAATACAAATTAAACACACATTGATTGTATTGCAGTAGGGACAGTTAAATCATTGACCACATTTACTTTATATAAATATTTTTCATTTCACTTCATTTCATATATTTTGAACCTAAATTGATTATTAAAGTTTTGTATTAAATACACTTTTTTTTTCCTGTGAGATTAGGAGATCCACTGCCTCTGAAATTAGTCTCTGCTGATTTGAAAAATGTTTTCAGGTAACTAAATGACAAAGATTTTGATCTGAAAAGGCAGGAAACTGACCCACCTACATGTTGTACATGTTCTCGAAAACCACTGCGTTAATTACTTCTAGTTATTTTTTAAATACTAACAATTTCTTTCTAAAGATGAAATAAGTGTTAGAATTAGTGTAGTGATCCTTTCAATTTCTTAACTGCTAGCCGTTTCCATTTACATTATTTACATGACCAAATTGCCTATGTTAATATAAAACGATAAAGAATTTTTAAAATTTGTTAAGTAGTTTTTGAGTTTATCTATTTCAAACATACAAGTCATAAAGATCTTTTGTCTTTATAATATTAGTATAGATATATATTTTTTGATATTATAGGATAATAATAATAATAATAAACAAGCAGATGGCTCTCCTGATGGAAGAAGAAACCATTGCCTATCTACCAGCAATGCTAATGATGCAATATTATAAAATACCTGACTATCTAGACGACAACAAGGCATGGAATTAATTGCTCCTCATATCAACTATCTCGTAGTATTACTTAATTGTATAATTACAAATTTAAAATTTTATAATATTTTACTTAAAAAAAAAAACAGTTCCACTGAGTTTCTTCCGCCAGATCTTCTCAGTGTGTGGCCACGTTTCCGATCCGAGTTTAGTAGCTTTAAAATTGTTGGCACAACAAAATAACTTCTAAAAATTTCATTGAATAAAGTATTTCTGATTTCTGATTATCCGTGTGGCAGGATGGTAATGTCAAATGCATAAGTTTACTAGTTACCACAACCTACATACTGGAATACGGCAGTGACAAGCACTGGCACTATTGTACAAATCTTTCCTCTTTATCTCAGTATAGATTCCTTCTTAAAATAGATCACTACCTAAAATATAATTTAACAAACAATTTATAACAAACCTAAATTGTGGATGACTCTTCTCTGAAGAAGACACTTCCATTATGCCTTGATATCTTTTACACTTTACCAAACCCAGTTGATAACAAATAGTAAATTAAATTAAACTTAGACAAAAAACGTTAAAAACACAATATTGATCACAACAGATAATGAAATTTGTAAAGAATACACCTGATGTGCAAAAAACTTTAGATACATATATACATTAAGACGGTCACTACTCACTAGGCACTAGCTCTATCACAACTGAAATGTAACTAAATGGTGTAACATATTTTTGGTTCTAAAAATTAAGTTGTCCATTTGTACGGAATTCACATCTGTTTAAGTATGCTAAACAGTCAAGATAGTGATAAATGTGCGCTGTTAGGTCAATCATCTTTTCACATTAATTATATGCTACTAATTGACATAGTAACATTCAGCATAAATGTAACTTTCTCTTTAGAAATAATAGATATTTTTAGCTATTTTAAAGTGTGGTGAAACTTTATTCTAACAAAAGTATTGCATATTTCATTCTATTAATAGGTGATTCAAATAAGGCTTCTCTGCATAATGTATCAGGGCTTAACAAAGGGATTACAATAACACTGTCTCTAATACAGCTTCAACTTTTGATACAAAATTGATCCTTTATATCTTTATAAAATAGACGATATTAATTAGTTAAAGTGATTGATTCATAACTAGGACACAAAATATACGAGATTTGATTAACAACTTGTGTGTAAAAGTTCAAATGCCTTTTGCCCCACTAAGTTTGTGACTCACAAAAGGTCATGAACGTTTGCGTCTATAGTACAGAAACAATAAATAAAATTGTTTTTTAATAAACCTATTTTTTTAAAGTTTTAGTGATAGAAAACAGTCATACCTAGAGAGATAATCACTACCATTCTTGAATTTTGTTTGCAAAGGAGATCTATCACCCGTTGCGCCGTACACTTTTATGGCTTCATCGGTTTCTTCCTCAAAAGCATCGTCAATTGAAAAACGTTTATCACTGTTGCCGAATGGTCTCGTCATTTTTTTAATTTTTAATCACAACACTAAAGATGAAAATAGACATCACAAAATAAATCACTTTAAATTTACAGCTGTCAATATTCCATGTCAACATGCGCCATGTTATTTATTGATCAATATTCGTTTGGAAATAAAAGAATAATTTAAATCATTATAATATCTACGAAAAAGTAATAACCACGGAATAGAAAAAACAACTTGTTTTTTCTATTCCGTGGTAATAACTAATAATTTATGAATAATAGCTGCTGAATACCTATTAACCTATGTCTTGAATCTACATAGTTTTGTACTTTATATTTTTTACGTCATTCTTTTGCTTTCTCAAAGCATAAAAAAAGGTAACGAGGCCAAATCACAGATTAATATATGTGTAGGTACTAGTGGCCAAATAAAAGCGTCAGGATTACTAGCTTTTTATCACGCATGAGATGAGAATTACGTAAAAAATATAAAATCTAATCATAGTATTTTTGCAATATCTCACGTTGATAAATTTCTAAACGGAAATTTCTTATGTCAAAAACATGTGGTACTCCGCTTATTTTTGGCTTATTTGAGTAACCCTAACTAAATATGCTAGAAAATTTAAAATTTTATGGTAAAAAGTTAAAAAGTGTGACTGATGATCTGAATAGTGAATTAGTGATGTAAAGAGCAATTCGCATTTTACAGGGCAACTGCAAAGATCTTTTTGAGCACTTTCGTAGAGTAAAAGCTTGTTATTGGGGATCTACATTAGTTGCAACTTGTAAATGTTCTGTGTTGAGGATGAACTACTGCTAAATATTATAAATTATAATATTCTTTGTGTGTTAATAGATAGTGACGATTGGTGAAAATTCGTATTATTTACATGCATAAAAAATGGTTATCAAAGAATGGACTAAACTTAAACCTGTCTTATCTAAGCCCGTTTTGAACTGCATTAATAAACAAGGCTTCAGTACAATGACACCCATTCAGGCAGCAGTAATCCCTTTGATCTTATCATGTAAAGATGTGGTTGCTGAGGCAGTTACTGGGTCTGGCAAAACTCTGGCTTTTGTTGTGCCAATGTTAGAAATGTTGATTAAAAAAGAAAAGGATGAACCATTACGGAAAGATTATGTATATGTAATTATCATATCACCCACTCGAGAATTAGCAACACAAATATTCAAGGTAATTAAAAATATTATATATTTCAGCAATACAGAAATTTTGAAAAAATTGGCTTAAGGGTACAGACTATGTAAAATTTAAATTTGCTTTCCACATAGCTACTACTTATTAGTTAAACCACTAAATAATGCACTTGGAGTTTTATTTCACAATACATATATGCATAGATAATTATCAGTAAAGAATATTACATCTTGAAGATCCTTTTAAAAAGTGAAACTGGTTTAACTAATAATAATGGAATTTCAGTAAGTGCCGACGCTTGTAAGTGTTGAATATAGCTACTACTTGTTATTACCGTCCCACCTATCAGGTAAACTGTTTTAAGTAAATTCTAAATTTAGTTCTTCCTGCTGCAAAAATTTTGTTCCACCTACACATTTCATACTCAGGGTAGTAAGTTGTATAAAGTCATTTTTCGGAAGAAGAAGCTGAAGAGTACCTCATCTTAGCAGCGAGTAGGAAATCATCTTGATGTCATCTTGTTTATACAAATTATGAAAAGATCTTTGAGGAAATGACTCTCAATATGAAGTTGTTATTAGTACATCACAAATTCTCAGTTGATAAAAAAGTTTAAAAATTTCAGGTTATAGAACAATTTCTTGAAGAACCAGAACTTAGGCATATCACACAAGCATTGCTTGTTGGTGGTCGCCCTATAGAGACAGATGCTCAAAGTATGCAAAAAGGGGCCCAAATAGTTGTGTGTACACCTGGTAGATTACAGGACTTGTTAGCTGAAAGGAAGCATTTAAATTTGCCTGCACGGACAAAAGAATTGGTAATTTATTGATGTAATTTTCTTCTTAATCTAGGTTTGTGTCTAGTAAGTATTACTTTTAAAATCGATACCTATAGTCATTTAAGTTGTCGGTCGGTAAAAAATGAGTAGATACAAGATAAGCCCGTTTAAACTCTTCCTTTTGATTTTTATTTAACTTTTTTTTATGATTACACAGTAGTGTCACTGTGGTTACAGATGGACAGAGCAAACATTTTATTTTACTTGTCGCACTTATGACCACAATGGGTTCTGGGAACCTGACAATTCAAATACATTTTTTAAATTAAAAATTGGATGGATGTTACTGAATATGAAGATTTTTTAACTTCCTGCTTAAGGAAGTTACTGATTTCACCCCGATTTTCAAAAATCGAGGTTTACCAGGGTTTGAGGTCCTAGGAACATTTTTCGACTATTTTTACGATGACATCATTATGTCTGTATGTGTAAATGAAATCTGCTCATAACTTGAAATTCCAATAATATCACATACACACATGCCAACTTGATAACCTACTTTTTTTAGTCTTTTAAAAGGAGACAACTTATACATTTATTTATAGGGTTTTTCTATCTTTACTAAAATGTTACTTTGAGCAGGGCTTGATAACGTTACCAAATAACATAATAAATAAATTTATATAACGTTATTTCTATAAAGATGCCTTACTAACGTTAAAAATATTTAACGTTACTTAGTATCATTAACCATATTTTACCGTTAAATGGTAACGCTATAGGTATTGTTATTTTGGATGCAATGTTGCCGCTTTGTGCGCTCGCTTGTCGTTTACTCTCGTACCTACTGATCATATATTTGGTGCGACCAGAAATCAGAAATTATTTATACAACTGAACGTTTTACCCGATTGCGCTAGAATGAGGGTAATGTTTACCGAGTGTATACTGTATAATATATTATGAATTTAT
>DWBA01000756.1:0-12087 GCA_018236825.1 Apodemia zela
TTTATTAAAAATCACATTAATCTCTCTATTTATGTAAATAAAAAAATGTTATTTACGATTTTTAAAACATAATTAACGGTTCAAAAAGGTATTTTCTGTGATTCTTTTATACTGTCATCATGCCTATTCTCGCATTAATCTTTGTTGTACCTACCGCCCGCCAGTTGAATTATCGCCTAACGTCAAACGGCAAAGTGAATGCCGTTGTCAAATTATCGCGTTAAATCGGGGCTTCACCTATGTTAACTATTTCGATCATTTACGGCATCTCCCGTTAGTGTAGCCCCAGCATTAGAAGAATTGTCAACACTTATGACATAACTAATAAATATAATCGTTTATCTGGTATAATATTTAAATATATTATTATTCGGTTGGCACGATTACAAACTACACATTTTTCTAAAAAAAATAATACAGATTAAATATGATATATTAAAAAAACATTTAAAGCCTAATTGTGAATTTCGGTTTTTAATTGGTCACGACTTTTCTGCTTTTCTTGGTATCAAAACTTATGAAGACATTACAGTCCTTAAATATTTTTAAAAAATGTAACTATTTCTCACAAAGTTAAGACTCATTTCAGAGCCTGTGCCAGAGCCTGATAATCTAAATTAAGTCTTTACTTTGTGAGTAATATTTATATTTTTTATTTTAGTCTTTTTATTCATGTTAAATTTTACGAGCGAAATGTACTCGTATCTTATTGTCTTCAAAAAATGAATTTAAACAAAAAATTCTACTATTATCGGTTAACCAAGAAATAACAATTTTAGAAGTTACGTAAGATTATAAGGGATTTATAATTATTGTCAACAGGAAAAAAAAGAGTACTTACCAGATTTTAAATAAAATAAATTATACACACAAGATATACAAAAAAAATATCATTAAATAACCTCTTTATTCCTGATGACAAATTATAGCACAATATTAACTAGTATTAACCCTGATTCTACTGTACATCGTCTAAATTAATTTATAAATTATTTTCATTTTTCCCATACCTTAATGGAAGGAAAGAAAAGTAACGTATTTCGTGAAATAAATAAATTTCCATAGACACTTGTGCCCCCCGCTTATCGAGTGGATAGCGACCCTAACTATTCAATCTTTGGGACACGGGATCGAATCCCGACAGGGATAAACGTTTGTGTTGAGCTTAGATATTTTGGATTTAGGTAATTATTAAATACATTTCAGTATGTTATAATGTGTATAATTAACAAAAACCCATATCACAAGCAAATAATTAGCTTACTAAGGAGATAAATCCATTTGTGTACATTTTCATTAAATCTGCATAGTAACTTAAAGTACCGTTAATTAACACTCCGTGCCTTGGATTGGCACATGAAGCTGTCCATCTCGCCAACCGGCGAGTCAATGAATCTTGGTGAATCGGAATGTTTATTGACATTTTGTTCACTCTCTCTACATCGCATGGCAACCGGAATGATATTTTTTTGTAAATACTTTTTTTGTTTAATTAGGAAAATGTAACTTAAAATTAATTTAAACGAAAAACAGCAGAATCAAGATAAACTTACAATGCAGTCTTTAAAAATATATTCAGAAGGGTTTGCTCAATTATTAATATAATTAATTAATTATGCTGTAGGTGATGTCAATATTATACTTGCACAACGAAAACGCTCCTCTATATAACAGCAGCAAATTTGCCTGAATTTGAAGCTTAGAGAATTCTTTTTTATCAAGCTGTTTAAAGAGGAAAAGTTTATTGAAGCAATGTGGTATATATAACAGGCACTTGATCTTTTTTGATATCTGATAAGAAATACAACAAAAATATTCATGTTGATAATTGAATAGTAACAAAACGTACACAACCTAGCTAACAGTTCAAATAGACATCCATGTATAAACAGGTATTTCTAAATTTTGTTCGATAAAACCAAATGCCAAGGGGATAAATTTGTTAACATTTTAAATTTACATTTCAACAATTTTTTAGAGAATACATTATCTTCTTTTATTAAATTTGGCACTAATTACCTATATATTTAATAAAATAAGAATTTATTCGTACATTATTGTGTTAAATATTACACTAAATAATGAAAGAAGAAACATAATTTATATAAAAATAATTTTAGCATACAACATTTTCCATAATATTTTAGGCCAATATTTAACCATAGATGAGGAGACATGTCCTTTAGTGGTATGTTCTTTGTAAAAAATATACATTACAATTATATACTAAAATAATCAGTACATTTTAATCAACTAAAACCTCCACATGCGAAAAATAATTGAATTCCTAATAAGTATTTAAAGAAAATATTTATGTACACTAGAGTAAAATTGAAATCTTATTTAAATTAAATTAACTTGGGATAAAGCCAACCATATTATAAACTATATTAGAGAAGAATGTTGCAATAATTACACATTTGGTAAAAGGTAATGACCCATTGGCAATAACTAATAAAAATTTTGGCCCATTTCTGATTAAAGTAGAAAGGTTAACTTAAGTTGATTTTCCTTTTCATTTTGTAGTCCCAACATATTTTTTATTATTTACCTATCATTTTTAACACCAGCATGTACACACTATAATGTACAAATTGATTATCATCAAAATTATAAGGTTACATTATCAAATAAATAACACAAGATGTGAGCGGACTTAAAATAAAACCTTTTAAAATAAGAAAACCTACAACTCCTAATCACCTAAACTGCAACCAAGGAATGACAACATACAGATTAATTAAAATAATCAGTACCTTATTACAAAATAATCGTAAAGATAGGACAGGGCTTATTAAGTCCTTATTTACAAGTCTCTTAACAGTGTGCCTCGCAAAGAGGGCATAAAGTTCATTCATTTGAATTTGACAATCTTAACATATTAAAAAATTTCACTTGTCTCAAGAGTTTTATAATTCACATGTTATTTGATTTTCGACAGCCGAAAATTTTTTCTCTTCTTAAGTTTGTGATACATTTTTAGTAACATCCTTAATTTTAAGATTCTTGAGAAATATTAAGAATAAAACTGAATCACTTGAATATCTATTCAAATTCGGTACCTACACATATCAATGTGACATTTCAATATGCCTTTGCAAACTCTTTTTGTTTGTGAAAAACCTGTCACACATCGCACAAGGGAAAAATACTTTGTCATTCTCTGCGTGTCTTGCCCGTGTATGAGAAGATAAGTCAATAGCACGTGCAAAGTAAACTTTGCAAATATTACAGAAATATTTCGTAGGTGTGGCATGCATTGTACGATGAGCTATTAAATCTCGAGGAGTAGCTACACCATCTCCACATTGACCACAAGTGAATTCACCAGGCTGTTGTACAGGAAGCATTCCTCCGTCATCTTCAGATTCAGCGGATTCATCCCCATCATGCATAGCCCTATGACTTTCTAGGTCTTGAGCATTGTCAAATTGTTCTCCACAAATATCACATGGGGGAACATGTTCATCCATGGAAGTACTAGGATTGCCGTCTTCGTTTTCGTAATGTTTTTTCATATGAACTATAAGAGTAGATTTTCTTGTAAAGCTCTTGTCACAGACTGGACAAAACACTGAATTTGGTTGATGTACTTCATCCATATGCCGTTGATATGCTGCACGCTTAGTGAATTCTTTGTCACATAAATTACAATATCTATCCTCTGCTCCGCCGGACATGTGACTTTGCTGTTCCATTTCAACAGAATCATCTGAGCGCATTTTTTTGTTTGGATTAACAACTGTTACTTCTACTTCTGGGGGCAATTTACGTTTGACTAAAGAAGCTGGGGTCGAATGTGTCACTTTCGCTAATTGCGACGCATCCACAACTTCGTATTTACTAACCTTATTAGTAACTTTGTTCTGGGGCATCCAGAGTCCAGAGTTATTTGCAGCGGCTTTACCATCAGGCGAACGTAAATGCCATCCTCGATGACTTTTAAGTGCAGCAATCGACGTGTAACTTTTGTGGCAAATCTCACAATCAAAGGTTTGTGATGATGATTGAATTTGATTTATACATTGGTGATTTTGTAATGCAAGTAGTCCTATAAATTGTTTTCCACACGTATCACAAGGATAGTGAGCTTGATATTCAATGCTAGGATCTGTAGAATCTTGATCCACCTCATAGTCAGGTTCTTCTTGTATAAATTCCTGGGTTTTGTTTGAACTTTGATTTGCATTATACCCTAACAACTCTCGAGCATGTGCAGCTTTAAGATGTTCGTAAAGCTCTAATGTAGAGTTCAGTGGTTTTCCACATATTTTACACATTTGTACAGAAGACTTGTGAACATTTTTTCTGTGACGATAATATGATTTTTTATCAGCAAACGTAATTTTGCATATAGTGCAACTCGATCTACTTCCCTCTCCGGCTGGTTGTGAATGTGTATCATGGGTTCCAATGGAACTAGCATTTATAATTCCATGTTTCGCACGCTTGTGCTTCCATAGGCTAGTTTTGAGTGGGAATCTTTTAGAACAAAGATCACATGAAAACTGTTGTTGTACAATTTCTTGTGGGGGAGGTTGTGGTGGCTGTATTTGTGGCATCTGTGGCATGCTGTTTGTAATATTTGTGAAATTGAAACTATTGAACTGTGGGGTTGACAACAGAACTCCATTTTCATCAACATTATAGTCATCTTCCTCTGTAGAAGCATGCATAGTGTTTTCTTCACTATCATTTCTTTCATTAACAAGATCTGCATGGAGCACTTTTTTATGCTTCCAAATGTTCTTTTTATGCATAAAACCTTTTCCACAAATATCACAGGAGTAAGGAGCATTGGGTACATTGCAACTGGGTTTGAAGGGACTGAAACCGGGTTGCACTTGTAAAGGAAATTGCCTAATTGGTTTTCCTATAATTTGAGGAGCAAAGCCACCTCCTCTAAGATCTCCTGGTTTACGGTTCGTTGTGGGTACTTTAGCATGGATACGCATATGATTCGAATAAGCCTGACGACTTTTAAATGACCTTATACATATATCACAGAAGAACTCTGTGTCTGAAGCAGGAATGGTACTAGCTCCCGGATGAGCTTGTTGAACATGTTCAGACAACTTCTGAGGAGTACTGTAGGAATTTGAACAAATGCTACATGGATAAAACTTCACTCGTAAATGAGTATTTTTGTGTTCGGCTAATTCTGAAGGCCTTAAAAATTTCTTCTCACATTGATCACAGTGGTGAGCGATTTGATTGTGTTCAGCTACTTGATGATCAGTCCAAGCATCTACTGTTTCAAATATAGCATTGCATTCAGTGCATGAGTAATGATATTCTTCAGCTTCTTCTTTAACAAGGGACATGTCTGGTTCGTTAGACTGCATACCTAGAGACCTATCAGAATGTTCTGTATAAATGTGCTTGTTTAAGTCAGCAGCTTGTTCAAATTTGGCTTCGCAATGTTGGCAATAGTGAGGTGTCTCTTCATTGTGAATTATTTTCAAATGTTTGACCAAATTTGGATAGCTACTGTTCTTCTTACCACATATAGGACAATCGGTAGGCCTTCCATCGACACACTTGTTTTGATTGTCTGGATCAAAGCTTCCAGCATGTACTGCTAATGCATGGTCATTGAAGTCTTGCATGCTAATGAATTTTTCTGGACATAAATCACAAGCAATGTACACTGTGCACTCTCCATTTCGAATATGTTTCTTCCACATTCCCTTATCCTTAAACCTAGATCCACAGTGAACACAAGCAAGAGATACTCTTGATTGACCATCTTCATGAACATCTAATACGTGTTTCATAATAAACTGTTTCAACTGGAACTTGGCTGGACATAATTTGCAAGCATAAGATCTAGCATTGAAAATATCCTTGTATTGTACCTTTGGATCCTTAGGTTCATCTTCCAGTACTTGATCATCAGTAATTCCGTTCTCATTATATATTATTTTCCAAAGATCAGTGCATGTATTGGATCTCATATGACTTAATAAAGCTCCGATGTGACCAAAGGTAACAACACAATTGTAACAGGTGTGCTTAGGAACCTTGTGCCCATTTTTTTGTAGATGCTGAATAACAGCCTTGCGTCGAGGATATTCTCTGTTACAACAAAGACACTGTTTCGTATTTATTTGCTCTATTATATCACGATGTTTAGTTATAAAGTCTCTTTGGGCTTTAGTAACATATATTTTCTCAGGGTCGAGGCCTTTATCAGCTTCTTCGCCATCGACTGTCTCATTAGCATTTCCTGACTCGTCAAAATCTTCATCATCCTCATTCTCATTATTGTACGAGTTTGCTTGTATTTCTTCATTGATTTCAACAACTGGAGCAAGACTCATTGGAATATCCTCGTCGTCCTCTTCATCATAGTTATCTTCATGGTTTTGCCCTTCAGCAATATGTGCATCACCATCACCATCTCTAACCTCATCATTATCATACTTTGCTTTTTCATTCCCAGCTGCATCAGATTCGTTACCATTATTCATTTCACCTAAGCTGTCTTTTGTATCATCTTGATTATCTTTTTCGTTGTCAACTTGTTCGTCAGTATTAAGGTTTTCACCATTCTCATGTTCTGGACTGAGCTCACTATTTTGATTGTCGGTGTCTTGCTGGCGAGCGATTTCTATTTCATTGTCAGAATCCATGTCAACAGTGTCGTAATTTTGACTTTGATTATTATGATTATTATCACCATCATCCTCATCTTGTTGTTGACCATCGACATCTGGTTCTGATAAAATAGCCTCTACTTGGAAAGATGCTATTTCAGGTTCAGATATTAAAGTTTCTGGGCTCTCTGGTCCTGAATTTAGAATTTCAGGTTCTGAAACTAGGACCTCTGGTTTTGAAGTCAGTAAAGTTTTTAGAATTTGTGGTTCCTTTTTCTTTATTTGTAAGTCTTTAAGAGCTTTAATACGAAGAGGATAGGGTAAACTATTTTGAGGTTTTGAATTTCTAATAGGTATTGGTTTAGCACAGGCAATAATTTTCTGAGGTATAATTTTAGTAGGTGGAGGTTTGGGTAAAAACTGCATTTTATGACTAATTGGATTAGGCATTAAACGTGCCTTTGGATTAAAGGGATTAGGCCTAAGTTTTGGCTGCATATGGGTTGTCTGTTTTTTAGGGACGGTCTTGTTGGTATATCTATCGAAATTGTGCGCAGAAAGCTCATGTCTTCGTGCGTTATGCGAGTATCTATAACTTCGTCCACAAACCAAACAATCCTTCGATGCCAGTTGCTGGATACCTTGACGAGCAGCAAGGGTCTCGCCAGATGGACGCATTACTGTAATTGACACTTCTGGCATGTTCGGCACATAAGACTCATCATTTGTCTCGTCATCCTCTTCATCTTCTTCATCTTTATCAGTATCGTTTCCCTTTAAAAATTAATCAAAATTGTAATTGCAAGTAGAATAGTAAACTTAAAAACAGAGAAGGATTCAGTTAAAATAAAAATGTCCCTGGAATATTCCTTAGTCTATGTTGTATTCATTTATAACAATACTTTTATTGCAGAATATTCTTATCTTTTGCAAAATCGATCTATTTGGGCTAAAAACGCAAAATATCGAGTTTTAAATTGAAATGAAAATAAAAAATTTACTTAAAATTAGATTGGAAAAACCTCCAAACCGAAACACGACAATGACAAGCATTGAAGCTATTGCGGCATGAATAGATAAGGCGGTGGTACCAAATACCCGGGCGAGTCCTTGCGGAACTCTACCACCTAGCCTCATACGGTAGTGACACGTATAGCCTATCGGTCGCCTTTTACGACCTGCCTGGCAGAACGGCAGTTGGCCTATTCTTCGAGCCCGAACCAACATGGGGTAACAACAAAAATACTGACCATTTTTATTGGTAATTTAAATGCTAAAACAAAGCATTACTGTGTAGTAAATCATTTTAGGCATAAGATATTCAATAATATAAAATGATCTAATTAAGTAATTTCATGAGAAACTAGCAAATTTATCATTATCCTTACATGCAATCTGTACAAAAAAGGTTTTGTTATACATAAATTCTTATAGTAATGTGTTACTTGTGAAGACTATGCCCAGCAATAAATGCTGACAAATATAATGGAATCCAGACAATGACGGTCTTAGAATAGCCCTCTTACAGTCGTGCAATCAACCCTATTGAAAATTTGTGGTAGAGTTCTGCATTGTTTCACCTGGGTCAGGTACCACCGCCTTACCAATTTTTGCCGCAATAGCATCAGTGCTTGTCACTGTCATGTTTCGGTTTGGAGGGTAAGATAGCCAGTAAACTTATGTATGTGGCATTAAGACCCCGCCACAGGGATAGCAACGCATCATTAACATCTTTGGTCCATCAAGAGAACCAGCAGCTTCTTTCTATCTCATGATGTTTTTATAGCTTATGAAAGAAACTACACTTAATAGATTTAAAAGATTATTACATTTAGAAGAATTATTATATAGAAGTTTTTAGGTCAGAATTCTTATCAGCGATGTTTTAACATCTGTGTCTAAAAATAATGCAAATAATCCACTCTGTGCTCAAATGGAATGGTGCCTTCGTTTTCAAAATATCAATGTAGAATTTTGTACTGATACATTATGATCAACTTAAAGCAATATATTGTTCACTCATTCTTAGGATCGCCAAAGCATTATGAAAAATTCAGTCATTTAATAATAAGTCTAATGGCAAAAAATATATTTTGATGATTTTAAGACTTTTGGACATATTTCCTGATAAATAATTTTATTGTAGATGATAAAAACATTTATTGGAATTATATTCAGATGTTATATTAAAAACAACAAATAGAAGAACTTAAAATTAATTCTAAATATTACATAATATACATTTGCTCCTTGTGGGAGGTTGATGCCTACTTATTATGCAAGCAATACCCGCATGATAAGGATCTATTGACCTGACCTACCACGTAAATTGTTGTATGCCAAAAAAATGCTGTTTAGCATTTTTACTGAAAACAATTGTTATTTGCTATTTAATACATATAAGTATATTCTTTTAATTTTTTTTTAAATATTGTCAAGAATACTATAAATTGCATTCATATTCCAAATTTCATAAATATACAATAATTTTAGTTTTTAATACAGTTTGAATCTTTAACATCTAGCACTTTGGGGATACAACAAATTACATGGGAGGTATCAAAGTGGTTACTCCACTTTATCAAATTCAGAGTCAAACATTTTTTATTCAAATTAACCTTTACAGGTACTTTTGACAGGTCGGCAGTTAAATAGCTACTACCGGATTGAAATCCCCATTTATGTGTATGGAAGTTAATAACAAAGTTGCCTATTTCTATATATATATGCAAACACAATATGTCTGAAGGAAAATGCAAACTCTAAAAAGTGCTGGTAGCTTCAATGGGCTACAACAGTGACACAAGCCTAGTGTGCTTATAAGCATGGTACATAATAATATGTATAAAGAGTAAAAAATATTTGTTTTTAGTGAATTAAACAAAGTAGTACAACACTGATTTTAAATATTCTATGGATATTACAAGAGATCCCTTATAGGGATAGATAGTATTTTGGTTAGTATGGATTTACACTTCAGTCACAATAAGAAATTGTAGAGCCTAAAATTTGGCATCACATTCATTCTCTCATGTCTTTTATTATTTAAGGATTTTATGCAATTTATAGAGAAAGGAATATTTTGTAATATAAATTTCAAAATCTTATTTAATAAACCTCTAAAACTTAAATAACACTATGATATATCCCCCTAACTATGATTTCTATCAAATAATATTTAACCACCTGAACCACATGTAGTGCATACATTTATTGTGTGCTCTCTACAAATATATGTTCCACACCGATGACAAAATTGTTTTGTTCTTCGATCTCTACGAGTTGAAAGAGCACATATTCTGCATCTTCTTCTGTTTTTGCCTTTATTGAGTGAAGGTGGGTTTTGCAATGAAAACTTAGTTATCTTCAATTCCGACACTCCCTCCAGTAGAGGCAACGGATTCAAATCTTTTTCTATCAAATTTACAGCTAATTCTTTTATGAATAAACGACGTTGTACAACTTTATTTATTGCATTTTGTGAACTCCATATAACTTGAGCATTAATTGAAGCAATGTTTAATAGTATAAAGAACAAAGACAGTGTCCAATCATTTGTATGCTGAGCTGTTGTGTAATAATGCATTACAACATCAAGAACTGCAACTGCTGATTGATTTCTCTTATACTGTGATACAACAGTTCTATGGCCAACATGCCCTCTTCTATAAAAGTTCGGCTCATTAGTCAATATGTTAACAGTTTTAGATTCATCATTCATGTATGATGTAAGGGACACATCTTCATTTAGAAATCCTGTAACAAATGGCCGACTTTTTCTATACTGTGATATAAAAACTGGGGGTATAATGTCGTCGTTATCACTTACAGCCGCAATTGAAAATAACTGGTATTCCTTTTTAAGTCTTTCCATTAAGGTTAATGATGAAAACCAACTGTCCATTATTACTGTCCTCCACGTACCAGCAAAATGTTGAAACAACTTCATAACAATTTCATCACAACCAAAATACGGATCGGTTATCACATCTAAATTTGAAACAAAAAAGTTTTCTGGATCTACCACAAGGATAAGTTTTAGCCCACTTTTTAATTCTTTCTTCATAATATTGTATTTGAATGGACACGGACCACCATTAGGCAAAATGATTTCATCAATAACAAGTGTATTTCCAACTTCAAAACAAGTCCTACAATTTAGAGCAAAAATTTCAAACACCTTGCGAATACGTTTCATAATGTCTAAATCTATAAGACTGACACTGTTGTCTGTATCAAATCTGATGTTCTCAAGAAGATATTTAAATCTCTCAAAGTTCATAGCTTTTTGTACACAAGGTACTCCGAATTCTCTATGCCAAAGGTCACTAATCTTTTGATAAGTGGGTCGTGTTATTCCATGGTAATAAAGAATACCAATCAAAGTTTTTATTTCACTTACATTAGTTAGGACTGGTTTTTTCTTTGTATTACAAATTTTTTCATTCGTAGATGAAACAATGAGCTCTAGTAGATCATCGGTAATCAATAATTTCCAAGCATCGTTTGGCATGGAATAATGCTTGGGCAGTGTGAATTTTCTCTTCCGCAAGTTTATAAGTTTCTTTATCTTTGAAATGTTAGTAGTAGAAGATAATTTTGGATTTTTTGAAAGTATTCTACTATTTTTGCATACATATCCAGATTTGCAATCTATATATTCATCTCTTAGGTCATTATTAATTTCTATATCGGTCTCTGAATCGTGATCAGACTCATGTACAATGTCACTCTCTTCAGTTGATTGTAAAGTGTCAATGACCTCATCATCTTGAATAATATCCAAAATTGCATGGACTCGTTGCCAGTCCATTCTTGGATCTACATATTTCTGTGAATGAAATGAATATAGTTGAACTATCCTTGCACTGTCCTCTTAACATAAAAAACTTAATTACAGTTTAAACAATTGTCATATTGTGGTCAAGTCAAGTGAAGTGGTTAATGAATATATTCATAACCAACAGTGTCAATGAAGCACTTATCAATGCTACCTATACATGGTAACAATAAAAATGTGTAATTAGGCCCTACACTATACCATATGATGAGTAATTTTGTTAGAGTTTCAATATTAGTTTGGACGTTGGCAAGCTCATTAAAAATGACAATTTTCGTTGGTGGTGATGACATTAGTGATGATAACCACTTCAAGAATAGAAAATCGTGTGCTGAAATGCATCTAGAGTGCTTCACGTTTTTATAAATCAATGTCTATCAACAATATTCAAATAACCCAATAGTCAAGATGAGATTACCTACAAGATTAAGGGGACGATTTGTTCGACAAGTACTACAGAAATTAAGTAGCTGTGCCCCAAATATAAATTTATACACATTAATATCCTATATAACACTATTTAAGTAAAACTACTGAGGTAAATTTAAATGTAAGCAATGTAACATAATAAATAATAATAATAAATATTCCGGGACAAATTACACGAACTGATCTAACCCCAAAGTAAGCAAATTATTTGCTTGTGTT
>DWBA01000757.1:0-12087 GCA_018236825.1 Apodemia zela
ACATGCATAAGTTTACCGGCTACCTCACTCTCCAAACCGGAACACGACAGTGACAAGCACTGACGCTATTGCGGCAGAAATAGGTAAGGCGGTTATACCAGACCCGGGCGAGACAGTGCTGAATTTTACCACCTAGTAGCCACGATGGTAGTGACTCATAGCCAATTAGTCGTCTTTTACGACATGCCTGGTAGAAGTTAATCTACTCTTCAAAGGAGCCCGGACCAACTCGTAAAATACTTAACTTTGAGAAGAGATAATATTTTTTGTGCATATAACCAACTTGTAATAACATCTACATATTAATACGTAAAGGTAAAACTTTGTATCCCTTTTTAAGACAATTGCGCGAACGGTGAAGTATGAAATTTAGCACGTTTAAGGTTTACATTGCGGAGGAGTGCAGAATTATTTTTAGATATTATCCATTAGAAATACATTAAATTAATAAAAATGAACATTACACATACAACATCAAATGACCTACATGATAATATACACAATATACACACATGTATAACATTTTTCTTTACGGATAAAGTCTGTGGTCAATCTAAATGAGATTTTTTGATTGAGAAGGTTGATTGGTTGGTCGAGTGGTTAGCGAACTTAAGAATCGATGGGGCTTGGTTTCGATTCCCGACAAGGGCAAGCAATTTGTGTGATGAGCATAAGTGTTTGTATTTCTGGATTTGGGTATTTCCATATATATTTCAGTATGTACATATGTATTTCTATGTATTAGTATCATTGACTAAAAACCCATACCACAAGCAAATAATTTGTTGACTTTTGGGGTTGAGATAAGTGTAGTTAGTCCAGCGATATTTATTTATTACTAGCTGCTGCGTGCAGCCCGCTGCATTATTAAAGTTTTTGGTAAATCCCGCGGGAACGACTCCTTTTTTCGAGATAAAAAGTAGCCTATGTGCTTCCATCCAAACTTCCGCATTTATAATATTAATATAGATTTTTACTATCCGCTTATCTAGATTTGTAAAAGTATTCCGAACAAAAAGCCAATTCCACGTTAACCGTACTTGTATTTTCTGAGGAAAATACTGCATTACATTGTATAGGTCGACACATTACGCTCGTCCTTATCCCTTACTACAGTTTAACTATCCTCGTCGGCTGTTTCCGGGTCTCATCGGCCCATTTCGTCAGTAATTGGCGTTGGTGTCAGAAGATCTGCTGACTGGAGGTGTTTAAAGAGATTAGTGGTAGATTTTTATACATCTACTAGCGGCTGAATTGGAAATCAAGGCTGTGATTTTTACTTCGTAGCGCCTTGGAACATGTTTAAACAGTCAAATAATCAACGTGTATAAAAAATATATATTTTCTAATTTAGACCAAACAATATAATTAGTAGATATCTCTACAAATATTTCGTTGAAATCGGTTCAGTGATTTCGTGGATTAGCGCAAACAAACATTGTGACACGTTTTTGTATATAAAGATATATTATTTTTCTCGCAATTTTTCCGTTTTTTCTCTCCATAAAAACTTTTCTCAAACTTCAAAAAATATATTTAAAAAAATTGCCGAAATGGTCCAGCCGTTCTCAAGTTTTGTATTTATAGATTTCTATGTATTCGTATATTTGCTTATTTTGGGATTATATCAATTCGTGTAGGTAATTTGTCTCGCGAATATTTGTTTATTTATACACTAAAAATAGAAAACAATAAAAAACAAAAAAAAAGTGTGTGTGTGTGTGTGTGTGGGTGTATGTGTTTGTTATTCCTTCACGTCTACTACTACACTGCACCGCAAGACCGTGATTATATTTATTTAATTATTTAAACCACCTAAAATTTTGTAATGTTTTATTTTACACTTTTCTGTATATGTTTTGTAAATGTCTATATCTTCAGTAAATTTGTTGTTACAATATAAACATACCTCATACATACATCTATTAGTAATCGTATCTCGTTAAATACTTAAATATTGACTTCCGATTTGATATAGCTTAGGATACTAATTTCATAGTATAGATAGTATACCATCTACTTACCCTCCAAACCGGAACACTACAGGAACAAGCATTGACGCTATTGCGGCAGGAATAGGTCAAGCGATACCAAATCCGTATGAGACGTTGCGGAACGCTGCCACCTATTGCCACGATGGTAGTGACACGTATAGCCATACGTTCGACTTTTACGAACTGCCTGGCAAACGGCAGATGACGGGCCCTGACTAACACGGCGACTGCTTCAAAAATTTAACCTCTAAGGGAATAAAATCGGAGAGCTTCCGTGAGCAAAGCCGCAGACCGTCGCTAGTCATACATATGGGGAATATTTTTGTAGTAGCTATATGTTTTTCCTACTACATACTGTAGCCAAGTGTTTCCTATAGCTCGAGTTAATAGAACAGAATAAATACACGTACCTTACATTAAAAACACCTAAACCTCGTATTGGTTCGGGCTACTTTGAAGAATAGACCAAGTGCCGTTCCGCCAGGCGTGTTAAAGGCGACTAATTGACTATATATGAGTCACTATTATCGTTGCTACTAGGTGGTAGATTTCAGCATTGTGTCGCCCGGGTCTGGTACCACCGCCTTACCTATTTCTGCCGCAATAGCGTCAGTGTTTGTCACTGTCGTGTTCCGGTTTGGAGGGTGAGTTAGTCGGTAAACTTGTGCATGTGCCAGTAAGACCTAGCTACAAGATAGCAACGCACGATTAACATCTTTGGCCTCTATAGCTGATGATTGACTCATTCCATCAGGAGACCCATCTGCTTGTTTGCTATCTTATAATATAATATAAAAAGTCACTCTGTTCCATTAACGTTCCAGCTATTAAAGGGACACTTGGGCCCCTCGACAGTGAGCAGGTAAAATTCACACTTTCTAAATGGCTGTAAAATTTAATGTTAACGTGAATTAACCGGTTAAATAGAGCCGAACGTTTATCAATCATCACGGGTGCCAGGGGCCACAAAGACAGGTAAATAAATGACATTAGCCAGATAATTATCGTTTGTAATACGGTTCACGCTCTGCTGTCCACAAATTAGGGACATAATTATGTTATATGGCCAGAGTTATGGTCAAGTTGGCTTTTTTTGTGTTGGACCGTTTCAAAATTAATTTGCTTAGGTAAAGTTAAAGTTATTTGGCCGTTGATCCCGCATACTAATTAACCTTATCAGAAGTATTAACATTGTTTGGATTTTTTAGATACTTACGAACGTTTACCAATAGGTATTCGCCCAAATAAGATTTATTTTACATTTGTTCTAAACACTACTAATATTTTTATTAATATGATACTTTAACGGGGTAAAGTATCATATTAATAAATCAAGTATTGGTGTAGAGATTCTTTGGTCGTTGGAAAGCCGCACGGTCTGGTATCGTGTGCTATAAAAATAGTGTTTCAATAATTGGGTCAGCTCCGTCCTTATAGTTTTTCTATTTACTGATAAATTTTCGTTAGACTAAAAAAATCATTTTGAGAAAAATATATAATTAATTTTTATAATCCGAATCATAATTTAGTCAAGATGTGTAAGATTACGGTTCTGAATCTTAGATTAGACAACTGACCATAAAATATACCTGGACTTAAAGAAGATATCTATTCATTGATAGTTTAGCCACATCTACCACAACTTATTAAAGAACTTAACAAAGCAGATATAGTTTTTGGAAATCAGATACATTGTCTTGTATGTCTTCCATTTTGTTCGTAGTTAGCTAGTTTGTTTATTGCTATATTAATTCATTTCTTGAAAATGTTTGATTCATTGATAATGATTTATAATAATGCTATATTTATATTACTACTTATTTTGTTAAAGGCAAAGGATATAAAACAAATGGGTGGCTTTCTGCGAGCAATTTACCTCAAATGTAAAGCTCGAACATAACAGTGATTATACTAATGGACGTAATGGATTCTTAAATAAGTAGTCGTTCCCGTGTTAGTATGGGTCCCTTTTGAAGAATAAACCATCTGCCATTGTGAGACAGTTCATAAAAAGTGAAGGATTGGCTAAAGGTACGTGTAACTATCGTGATTACTTGATGATAGGGTTCCGCAACATCTCACCCGGGTATTTGATGCCACCGTCAATGCTTGTATCTGTTGTATTCCAGTTTGAAAAGTTAGCTAGCTGGTAAACTTATGCAGGTGGCATTGGCATCCCGCCACACGGATAGCAACGCACCATTAACGTCTTAGGTGTCTATTGGCGATGGACTCCTTCCATCAGGAGAGCCATCTGTTTATTTGCTACTTTGTGATAATATAAAGTATGATTAAAAGAGACTCGGTACTGAAATTTATATTTCATATAACTATATGCTATTTTTAAATCTATTTTTGTATTCTAAGCTGATTATTTCATTGCAGTTGCAACTGCTAAATATCAGTAGTACATTAGCTCTTACACCAGCTGATTTAAAACTACATATTGTATGGTAATCCATATTAAGTATTCGTTACATCGCAGAGTAAGCCACCATTGTTAATGCACATAAAAATTTAAAACAATCGCCTTCAGAGGTGCCGATAGAGTATAAAACTATACGCGCGCTAAAAAGACTTAGTTTTGTTCTTTGCGCGGCATTTCGTCATTATTCGTGGCACGTGGACACGAATATATAATATTTTATTATTAGAGGTTATGGCTTCACGCCTTTAGCGGCGTCGACGGACTGATAGGCCTTTCTTGCGTTCCGAGAAGCGGTTATCTTAGTGCACATTGGGATTAATGGGTTACAAACGATTGTATCGCGATTCCATCAATGAAGATATATTTTACATCAATGAACCATAATTGTGCGTGAATGTATGTGAAATCTTTTGCGAATTTACGAATGATTTATTGAAATATAATACTTAATTCCGTTGATTTTAAAATTTCAAGTGTCAAACAAAACAAGGATATTAAATTTTAAATATCGAAATAGGCATAAATAAACTACGAGATAAAGGAAAGTCTTATTAGTGACGCACAGTAAGATGAAATAAAAATAAAATTTCCAAAGTTTAGTTTCTTTTCCTTATTTTTATGTCAGTAAGCATTCAACTCTGAGTAAATATTTTTCTTGTCCATATTATAGGATATCAAATAAGCAGATGGCTCATCTAATGAAACGAGATTTGTCATTTGTATGGCGGGGATTTAATAGGATAGGCATGCAACTTTAATATCTTCTCCTCCAAACCAGAATATGACAATGCTAAACACTAACGCTACTGCGGCAACAACAATTTCAATGCAGGAAAACTGCAACAATCGACTTCCAATCTCTTTAGAACATTGAATCACACGGGGAGTATATCCTCACAAACAAAAATTATTTACCAAATCGAATACGAAGTGACCGAGTTCTGAGGTAACAAACAAAAAAAATACAGCGGAATTGAGGACCTTTTTTTGGTATCATGGGATAGGAAACAAGCAGATGGTTCTCCTGATGGAAAGAGACAATCATCGCCTATAGACACCAAAGATGTTAATATGGCGTTGTTATCCTTGTGGTGGGGTCTTTATGCCTCATTAATAAGTTTACCGGCTAACTTACCCTCCGAACCGGAAAATGACTGGCGAATAGGAAAGGGATAGGAATGAATTGCGGCTGGAATAGGAAAGGCGGTGATACCAGACCCGGGTGAGACAATGCAGAACTCTATACCACCTATTAGCTATGATGGTAGTGACTCGCATAGCCAGTCATTCGCCCCTTACGAAATGCCTGGGATAACAGCAGATGGTCTATTTTTCAAGGGAGCTCGGACCAACACGGGGTAAAAGCTCCTCTATTTTGGAATGTCGGTCGAAAGGGGAGGTGATAATACCAAGCCCGACTGAGCTGATGCAGAACTCTACCACTAGTACATGCAGCGGAAATTACCTGCCTTGCCTAATGCGTCAGAAATCAGAGAGCAGTGAAAACAGTAACACATCTGCGATATCTTTGCTGTCTGCTGGTAGGAGTTACCATTAAACATAAATGCAGAAATTTGTGATTAAATAAACTACAAATTATCTGCATTTTTGCTAAAATCATGAACATGTCGTTCCCTAAAATACAACAATATCGACAATTGCGAGTGGAATGAATTTTAATTCCGACGTTCATTACAAGCAGATTTCGATTGTAAAGATTAGTGCACATTAATCATTTGTTGGCGGCAAGCGGACCGAGGAGGAAATCATAGTCCTCGCGCGTCACCCTGACACCCACATCCCGCTGGTTCGATTCTTTTGAATAAATACCAACAGATGCGTGAGTAGGCACAAAGAGAATGTTAACAAACAGTTTGTAGTAGATTCTAATGTTAGAAAAAAATCAATATATCTATAACCTGTTGCCTCAGAGGATGAAATTAAAAAAATTGCTGAGTTTTAGGAACCACATCAAAAATACATACTTACCTAAAAGTGACTACGACACAATAAATAAACATTAATACTGATATGCATGTACATCAAAAAGGAATAAGCAGAATAGTTAAACAGAATAAGAGTAATGAATAGCATATCTAACAATGTATATTAACAATGTATAGTACAAACCTTTATTATAAAAAACTGACGATAAAATATAATGAAGAATATAATTTTAAAAACTTTATTTAAACTATCCTTAGGTAAACAAATTAGGATCAAGCAATATAGAAAGTCAACATTTACTTATATTAATTATTATATAAATTGTACATTTTAATTACCTAACAGAAATAACAATGACATTAATGAAAAACTTTGAGTAGTGGAGAAATCCACCCTTATTGATGAATATGTTTGAACGACTTTGCAACTTGTTTTACGTCTTGTGAATATACCAAAAGACAGTAAAATTTGAACATAATTACAGTGAGATAAGCTCAGATTATTACTCGTTATAGTTTTATAAATTGTGCCATTTAAAATAATGGCACTTCTAATGTAAAATAATAATCTTTGAGAATGCGCCCGCGCAAGTCAGACCCGTGTGGTGATGTGGGAGACGCCTCGACAATGCACAGGAAGTGTCGACTAAATCGAATTACACAGCGAACGTCATTTCGACAAATTTTTAACACGTCACCATTGTTTCGACCGTGATTGTAGCTTTGACGAGTGGTTTTGTTTATAACCTACAAGCAATACGCCCTGGCTTTGCATGCATAATACATTCTTGCTTTATTAAATAATATCCATATCCCTGAACATTTACATTTGTAAATAGTGTTTTCCAGTTAGCCCACTATGTAAACGGTGACCAACATATAGACAAATCGGGCAAGTCTAGTCTCGGGCAAATAACTTTTCACAGAAAAACTAAAAAACTTACTATGAACCAATTGCTTTACCCAAAATTCGGACCCAGGATCTTATACTTACCGAAAGAAGCCGCTACTGCTAGAACATTGCGTTATTTATTATGAGCATAAGACTGCAAGAACTGCTCTCCTAATGAAACCTCATTCTTATTCAATTATTTATTTAATACTTTATTGTACACACAACAGTCATAAATCGTAATGTAACATTTTGATTTGTGAACATTTTATAAAAGGTGAGCTTATCTCTGTAAGAGATTTCTACCAGCAAAATCAAAAGGGTGAGTGCCGGAATAAGCTCGTGTCTGAAGTCGAGAATTGACTTGCTGATGTCTCGGAATGAGGTTCTCAAAACTTTGCTACATTTAACCCAAAATATTTTTTTACGACTTCAATTCTTTTTAGCCATGAAAACGTGACAAATCGATTTTTGCATTTATATATTAGTATGGATTTGTCCACTAGTGTCTAGGTGTGAAGGAGTAACAATCTTATACACACACATATACCCGTAAACACACACGCACGTAAACGTACACATGCGCGCTTGCACACACACACACACACCCACACACACACACACACACACACACACACACACACACGCACACACACACACACACACACACACACACACACAAACACACCGATAGTATTTGTAATATTACTGCGCCGCGGGCATACACTACTTGTGAACCAAATTTCACCCACATCGTTCCAGCTTTGAGCATGAAAAATTAACAAAATCATACAAAAATAGTTGGATAACATTCAATAATTGTGTTGGTGCTTTACAAAAATGGTAGTTATGACTTAGAACTACTCTTGATTGAACTGAAAATTTACATGATTCCCGTAAAAAAACACACTAAGCTTTAAAGTCGTAGCAGATTTCGAGGCGCAGATCGAATTACACATATACATATTACAATAAATTTGTAAATACATATACACAATTCTAATCGTGTAGCACTACATGTTCAACACACGGTAAAGTTTTAATCCCCTTATAATAAATATCAGAGAAAGCTAGGTCGAAGCATCGTCCCGTTTTATTTTGCTCTATTTATTACAAATGTGATAGTTCAAATCACAATTTAGTGGGTCATATATACCTGCCCACACTTCGAAAGCAATTTCCGCGCAAATGGGCGCGCGGAGGCAAATGGCAATAGAACCCTGTCCCATTTCTCGGAAGACAGCAGGCGCGGCCTTATCGAGGTTGTAAATCAATATATGATTACAAATTTAATGCTACTGTTGGACTATAAATCAGTGATTTTAAATTACGAGCTTGCGGCGACGTATCACTACGCGTGAGGCCCCCTAGTGTTGTGGCGTGTCGACACGCTGCCCGATGTTGCGACTGGTGACTAGCGACGTGTAGGTGCTACTAGGGATGTACAAGATTACATGTCGTTCCCAAATTATTATAGGAGATCACAATTGTTTGATCTTTCAAATCCTGCATGTTTGAACAAAAAATGAGGCGAATGACACTTGGTTCGCTTTACCTACTCGTAAAACATTTGGAGTGAAGGTTTATAAGTCATGTAACTTACCTAGTTGATAATTTGACCATAGAAAATAAGACTTGAAAATTTCTCGTGGATTTATTTGAGTCCCCTTTGTTCTTTTCCAATTAAGAAAAAATCATCTGTCAGTTTTTCTTATTACATTTACTTAATAAGTCAATGGATTTACTTACAAAATAAATATACATTTGGCATTACCTCTTCGATGGTCACACGTAGTTTTCCACTCTAGCCAGCTAGATTAAAATGGATATAAACGTCATTATGTAATAATTTAACTAACAAATTTTTTGAGGCATCGACTGCGCTTATTGAAATTAAAACTTCAAGACGACTTGTTAAGTTAGCAAACATAAACTACATTTAAATTTAACATATTATATGCATAAATGAACCATTTGTATTGATGAAATACAGTCGCCAATCAAAAATAAATTATATTTATTATTAAGGAACAAAATTTTGTTTAAGTATGTAAAATCACATCTTTTCTGGGTACCTTTCTCTCAAAGTCAGAATACACCATTGAAAAGCACCGACGTAATGGCTTTATTATACTGTCGTACTCGTATTATTAGCCCAGATGGTGCATCATATTTAGCTTAGCTATAATGTAGGTGGTCAATTATTCTAATTATTTATATTCATAAAAAGCTGAGACAAGAGCTGAGACAAGAGCTGAGACTTGCGACAACCGTGAGTGGCATAGTGGCATTTCGATTTTAATTAAGAAATCACAACTGTAAAAGTTAAGGCTTCGCTAAGCTATTTTCGATATCGATGCGAGTTATATTGTGCCCGTCACTAAATCGCGCGCGTATGATGGAGCATGGACAATATCCCATGTTACTCTGCCAAAGTTATCTGATGCTGTAGTACCGACGCACAAATAGTCGCGTGTTAGCCGAGAGGACCTGCTGGGAACAGGTCTAGGGACTTGCAGTTTATTGCGGGGCTTGTTATACAGATTGAGAGCATTGCCAACTGCTTTGCTGAAGGCAGTTTTTCTATTCAAAAAAGTTAGAGATAAAATTTTGACTGGTGCAGCAGCATTCAGTGTAAAATAAATAAGGCTTAGACACGCTATCGAAGGCATCACTTTTAGCATTTAAATTTTTTTGATTATAGGAATGAGTTTAGCCGTTTCGTATTGTTTTTGTAAAGGGCTAGTACTGTTTTCGCTTACAATTTATCAGGGTTTTATACTTTCGGGAACTAATCTTTAAGTTAGTCCGATCCGGTGGTAGTTTTAAAGAAATCGGTTTTAAAATTTTTAAATATTTGCACACCATACTATGGTAGAATATGTTGGTAATTTTCAATTAAATTTTAATAACTTGTAACACCCATATTCTTGCAAATAAATATTTTTCATTTCATTATTATTTCTTGGATATAGATAGAAGTAAAATTTTCGATTAAAATAATTAATCTTCAATGGTATTTCAAATATTACTGTGGTATCACAAAAAGTCGACCGAAAATGTTGGAAAGCATGGGGCGGCTACATGAACGAGAGGACGGTCCGTTAGATATCGTAGTCACCCGATGTGTACGCACGCCCGTTGACTCGACGTGATGATTCGTGTTTAAAATATTTCCTAACTTGAAGGGTAAACCCAAATATTTTAAAATCCATAGCATTTTTATTTTTATAAATAAAATCATTTATTACTTTTTTTGATATTGTCATTGACCTACCTATATTTCCTTTTCAGAACAGACAGGGTTTTTATTACACATTGTATATATACGGAATAAAAGTACAGATATCATTAATGACTGTATAATAAGATTGGTGGACGTAATGAGTTCTATGTGGAGAGTCTATTTTATAAGTCGAAATTTAATATTAGAAAATAGAAATCTATTTCTTTTTTGATGTCAGATGGTTTTTTCTTCCTATAATGTGCACTTTGGCCCAGTTATGAAAGGTTAATATGTATGACAGACTTATATTCTTCTATATACTAGCTTCACCGTGCAGTCCACTACTTTATAACAGTTTTTGGTGAATCCCGCTCAAACAAAAGTAGCCTATGTGCTATTCTAGGTCATCATACTTGTGTGCCAAATTTCATCTAAATCCGTTCAGTAGTTTTAGCGTGATTGAGCAACAAACATCCATCCATACATCCAAAGTTTCGCATTTATAACATTAAATATAGATTAAAATACAACACCAATAATTTGAATAATATGTATCATTACGGTAAACTTGATGAAAGGACCATCGTTTTTTATATCAGTGAATAGCAATCAAGTAGATGCCTATTCTGATGAAAGGAAACAGCTATGCAACAATGAATACAAAAGACGCGGAGCGGCACGATTTGGAGGGCGGCAAAACTTTCAAAACGTTAACATTTCAGAGCTAAAATTTATACTGATTTTTTTTTAAAAATCACCTCTGATGTTTTTTTTTTTGTTAATTTATAGAAAATTTTCTATAGACTATACTTTATTTTCCTGTTGAATTCTCAATTTTTGGGTGCCATACTAATATTTTAATAAATAAATTATTACTATTAAAATATAATTGTGAATCAGAATCTATAGATTTTGTTTGTAAAAAAGGGCGGCGTATCAGACCGGGCCTAGGGCGGCAGCAAGCCTGTCTTGCCTTCATGGTGTGTAAATATAATATGGGTGGTGGGATGGTATGTTACACTATCATGTTTCCATATACATAGCAGATAGCCAGTAAGGCAATGCCATATGCACAAGCTTACTGGCTACCTTCTATGTATATGGAAACATGATAGTGACAAGCACTGATGTTATTACAGCAGGAATAATACAGCCTTTCACACCTAACATACACTACTAATATTATAAATGCGAAAGTAACTCTGTCCGTGTCTGTCTCTTCTTCATGCCTAATACGCTGAACTGATTTGAATGAAATTTTGTACAAAGATAGTTTGAGACTTTAGAAAGGATGGAAGACATACCACTTTGAACATGTCCGAATTCTGATTTTATTTGCAGAGATTCCTCACTTTCTTCGTAATCATTATCGATATCCACCTCAATTTTAATAACATCTGTTTCTAATTTAACTTCTGAAGTAAATTCAAATGAATTACAATCTGAATCTTGCTCTATTTTAATTTCTGTAGACATCTTATTACTGAACGCTGAACCTATATCAAAAAGTATTGTAATTATTTTACTTTAAACCTATATTAAAAATTTACCTTAATTTAACTGTCAAGTGTCAAAGATCAAAACGTTACAATATATATCAA
>DWBA01000758.1:0-12087 GCA_018236825.1 Apodemia zela
ATCACTTCGAGATTAGATAACCTTTTATCTTTATATATAAAAAAATAAGATATATATATATATATATATATATATATAATAGATTTAATAGATTTTGATATTTTTTATTTATTTCTCTCTCTCATCTCTGCTCATTATACCAAACTATTCGAACATTAACTATGTCGTAAATTATTATATATTGATGTTCTGATACAATATCAATCTGATAAAATAAAAAATCCGCCATAAGTTTTAATATTGAATTAAAGGAAAAAGGAATCATTACATTTTAATCGAATTAGCCACAAAAAGAACGTGACAATTCTTCAATGCTACCACAATTAGCAACGGAACAAACCATAAATAAAGAATAGTATACTGTATTTGTACACAGTCTATACAATCTTCTACAAAACGAAAGAAATCACTGGAGACATCCTTTGAATAATTTCCATTTCTGGGACAGACAGACGCACGGTGAAATTTTCAGCCTTGACAGCTAATTAGCGCTCTCATTGTTAAAAGAATGTTGAAAGATTCCAACAGATAAGCTCAGAATAAATTCGAATAAGGTTCAATATTGTGCATTTGCACCGTACATTCATTAAGATCTTCTTTCTTAAATATTTTACAGCAAAAGTATATTAATATGCTGAATGGCGGGCATTGTATTGAGTCAGTGTCCAGGAAGGATGTTTTGTCGGGGTGCTCCTTTTATAGCCGAATTTGCGTTTTATGGCCTGTCGCTAAGGGAGGATCGAAAAAAATGTGACAATTTCGCACCCTTCTGTTTTAATAACTGTTAGATCGTCTAGATTATTGGTTTCGAAATGAAAAATTGTTCTTGAATTTTTATGTTTTATTATTTTTAACTCATCTTTTTCTCGTTTTGACAATTAATATCGATGGATATCAAGACGGTTAAAGAAGTAAGCAGATGTGAAAATCGTATACCGACGATTAGCAATTTATTAACATAAACATAAAATAAGTATTACATCAAGAAAGTTGATAGGCGAGCCATCTATTGCCATTCCGGGCACATGCCCACTGGGCAATTCCAAGGAGCTCGGGTTTTATTCTCTACATCTACATAGAGCCATGTCAAGAGATATATGAAAGGTTGAACAAGATCACAACTTAATCCGATGTTTATAGTTGAGAGGTATGAATACTATAAAGTATAAAGGAGTTCTTTATACAATAAAGAAGCAATTTATGGCATTTAGATACTAATGTACAATTTAATGGTAATAAAATACAAATTGCAACTAGTGGAGCCGGTTGAGATTTTTCCGCCAGGTCTTCTCAGTATATGACGGCGTCTTCTATCCGTTAGGGCTATAACATTTGTTAACTCGTAATAAGAGCATGTAAAAGGCGATTTGAATAAAATGTTCTTAGTTCATAGTGCTTATTAGTGATGTTTTAGTAAGTGTAACCAGTTGGCCTTAACAAATGTATTGTATTTGTATCTCTATCAATAGACCAACCACCTTCCTGCAAAAGACGATCGAAAAAGGTAATTGAAGACTTGATATGTCACTACCATCACAAATAAACGGAAGAACTCTGCTACTTTTCTCTCACTGAAGTCTATAAAAATATTTCCATACTTATTTGTGTTGTGCAAAACATTAATTTGCCTGTTCTTAATAATGATATAAGTCCGTATAGGGATAGTAAGCCCCTATAATTATTTGTTAAGCAATCCCCCGTCTCAATAGCCCGTGTCCAGATGCGGGCGACTTTGAAATATGAAGCATATTTATAATGCAAAGCTTGAATTTTGAAAGATATTAAGATTTAACAACTATTTTAACGTTACATTTATTTATATCATAATATTAAAATATTATTATCTGATTGTTATTAACTGGAAAAATAATCTCTAAGCTTACCATAGTGGTAGTTAGGCAATAAAAACCTTCATACCACTGAGTGACCTAAACCCGAACTTTAACCATGCTTTTACGTTACTAAGTAGTCTTTTTAAAAGTGTGGTTAAATTGCGGGTTTATCTCACGCGAGCTATAAAATATCATACGATACGTATGACTACAGAATATATATAATAATAGTACTTTGTATTGGTATGACTCATGTTGTTTATTGCACGGCGTGAAGCTAGCGTCCGATCGTAGCGAGGAGAGAAAGAGAGAGAACTTAAGTCACTCGTATCGTAATGTACCACCGAGTAATGTACTATTTTGGGAGTCTTTAAAAAAAATAGTAGACCTTAAATATCACAATGTCCCTAAAAACACGTGAAACTGTCGGACTAGATCGCAAGTGATAAGCGATAGTTGTGGTAAAAAATACAACAATGGGGACTTACAACTTAAGAGGAAAGATTACTACTGCACATCGAAAAAAGTTTAACGCCACTGTCACACGGTCGCAGATATTATTTGACGTCTAAGCTAACAATCCCTAAATTAAATTCTATTGAAAATACTTTTGCTTCGGTTTTCCTTTTAATTGTACAAAATGTCATCAGGATTGCAAAAACCGCAAGAGTCAATAAAACGGAATCGCGAGGTTTGCAAAACGAGGGTTTCGCCATCGTCGACGCATACGCGGTCAGACGTGACGCAGTTTGACAACGGTCACTTTATTGCTGACCCACGTCTGTCTATGCGCTCCTAATTACAACTGCCGATACATTTCAATACGATTCATTTACCACATGTTAAATAAAGTTTATAAACGAGTAAAATAATCATAATTAACGGTCTTATTCATAAAAATAGCTTATCGAAGGTTACTGTTGAAGTAGAGTTCTCGGCTCTATAACGTTATTATAGGTTTTTGGAACAGATTAGCGCTAAAATGCTGTTATAAATAACGTTTTTTGGTAATCGTACTATAGCGAGCCTTTAGATGTGTTATAACTTTTTATGAATAAGACCCGAGTGCTTAACACAGATTGACATGTTAGGCGTGGAATAAAAGGAGAATTTAGTTATGAATACGTACCTACGTGAGAAAAATATGTAAATAGCAAATATAATTTATTTCTTCAGTTCAAATAACAATTAACGTTTTTAATAAGGAAAAGGGGTAAGACTTCAAATATTTCCCAAAAGTACTATATTTTTTTTACCCGACTACGTAGCGCGAAAGAATTTTAATAATTTTAATTTTATAGGTTTAATTATTATTTGAATACAGCTGAAAAGATACAAAACCAAGGTGTTATGTTCATGGTTTCAAAATGAAATATTAGGTTATGAAAGTTAAGGAATTTTTGTAGTCTTATTTAAATTTTTAAATAAGATGTACACTTTCAGATACTGTGTAATAATGTGAACGGTTAAATTTGTCCAACAGTGTCTACGTTTTTTTAAGTTTTAATTCGGTTAAGACTTCGTTCTTCAGTAATATTACGTAATAAATACATTTATGATCAGGCTAACTCTCTTAATGGGTTGACATATTCTTCATTTAGTCTCGATCTAGTTCGAAGTTTTATAATCTAAAAATTATTATCGTTCCAAGAATATTGTTTAAATTTAGATTGCATATGCAAGATCTCGGTCCATTAAACAAAAGACAAACAATGGGTCCGTCATATTATAATCTGTTAGGCAAATTTAGCTGACCCTATGAAACGGTGAATAAGCTCTCTTAATTTTCTAATCTTTGTTTGAGGAGCTCTTGTTTGTCTGTAGTACTCAGTAGTCAGTGCATGAGTTACTCTACGAATACTAATGAAAGGTAATTGATACACAATTACTGATAATGATATTTAATTTTTAGTTGGTTAATTATATCTTTTCAACCAACTTCCCAGAAAGGAGGAAAATCCTTAATTCGGTTGTATTTTTTTAAATGTTTGTTACCTCAGAACTCGGTTATTTGGGAACCGATTTTGATATTTTTTTGTTTAGTCGGGTTTACTTTCCACGTGGTTCGGGTCCCAATTAAGATCTGATGCAGAGTTCCAGAGATATAGGAAATGAAAAGTCACTTGTTTACTGACTTCACACCTTTACTGAGTTTACATTTAATTTTTCTCTCGTCGCGTTGGGCATAACTTTAAAAGTTAAAAAAAAACGAGTAGCCAGATAGCAACAATAGCAAAGAAAATATGTTTACATCTCAAAAAATTCATGCGACTCCATGCTGCTAGTTCTACTGCTGGAACTTTTTCACGACAAAACCTAATTTTTTTTTACCTTACCCACGGATCGAACCCGACACCTCGTCTTCTAAACCGAACAAACTAAACATTAAATCACGAAGTAATTGCGATTAAACTTACTTAATTCAATTAATTCGTTATAAGTTATAAACTGGGCTTAAAAGTTCATTATAATGGATCGTACTAAGCATGTATGTTTATAAACGGCTGCCCATTTAAACTTTTTCAACTACGGCAAACCGAGCTCGTTACCGACGGATTATTAAATATTGAAACAGTGTCCGCCGGATGAAAGCAGCTTCCTAGACGACCAGCAAATCCCCACGAATGAGAACAAAGACAGTTTGTTTAATTAACGTTCTATTGAGATGAAATAAATTATTTTAATCGATCGTTACGGTATTTTAAGCCAGATTTTACGTTTTAAATATACACAACCCTTAGCATATCAGAAAGCTTTAGTTTATAACTAGCTTGTTCCCGCAGGCTTTGCTGAGGGTAAATACGTTGACAATAAAAAAATCAATAGTCTATCATTAGCGAAATCGCGTGATTTACTAGTAACCTGCTAAATCAAGATCGGTCAAGCCGTTCTTGAGTTATGACTGACATATAGACAGAAATACAGGTGAAAATTATATGGCCTATCATTTGCGCCATCACTTTTTCTCATTATATGCCAATTTTCGGCTTAACCGATCTTGATGTCTATAGACTGAAAGCCGCTCTTGAATTATAGTGACATACAGACAGATGGACAAAAATATATCGTAGGTAAGGTGGTGGTTCCAAATCCGAGCGAGACGTTACAGAGCGATTGCACCTAGTAGCCAAGTATATTTTAATTAAATATTCCTATCAATTAATTTAAAAAAAATATCATAATACATATTTTATTATATTGAGTTATGCATTTTATGTGATAAAACAACAAACAATGTAGTTACTTTAAATGAGATGATTATTAAAGCTTAAGTAGATACCCAGTTAAGATATCACTCTTAATAACTCTAAATTTAAAAAAAAAATATTTTCTTGTTATAAACTCTTGTACTGTTTCACTGTGTTTGTTGTGTTGTGTTTTGTGAAACAGTACAAGAGTTTATAACAAGAAAATCAATGTGATGCAGTTTCACCGTGTGCGGCGATGGAAAGTATAAATTATAAAAAAATTTGAAAGCCCCCGATACTTTCTTTATTATCAGATGACTTTACTATTGCATTTTATTTTAATATCATAAGATAGCCATCAAGCAGATGGATCTTCTGATGGAAAGTGACAACCATCGTCTAAAGACCCCAAAGATGTTACTGGTGCGTTGCCACATGAAAAAGTTTACCGGCTATCTTACCCTCCAAAACAGAACACGACAGTGACATGAGCTGACGCTACTGTGGTAAAAGTTCATGTCACAAGCTGATCTTCCAATGTGAATCCTGCACCATCAAGTCAAGATTACCATGTCATTGCAATATAATTGAAGTAACAGAATACCATGGACCACGTAAATACATTAGTATTCGTTGGAAAACGTGAAAAAAATTAGCGGCGCTCATATGAGCAAATGCTTGTAAATATCAAATGGTTGTAGATACGGTTGCTTAGATCTAAGTTTAGCTGAGTACTATATTATATGGGCCGTCATTATTTTACAGGGATAGACATTGGACAACACACAGCTTGTAACTACAGTACTAGCTTTGTTGATATTTGTAGATTGGAATCATCCTAGCGATTTTAATACGATCTTTATTCAACATCACGAACGGTATCCATCGCCGGCCGATCGCCGGTCCTGGTGCTAAGCCCTGCAAAATTGTAGGATTAGAAACGAAGTGTAACAAAAAAGGAAAACAACAGTTTAATTCATTCGGTCGCACCACTTTGATTGAATTTGGCATATCTAGACTATGTTTGGTAATATTAATGCAGACTTAAACCGAGTTTTATCTTTCCTTTTGTGTCAATTTACTTTGCAAGAATAATTCATGCTAATGCTTTTGAGGTGAGGTAAATTACAGACCTGTAGACTCAGCTCATCGAATTTCATTGCCATGTATGAGACGAATAGTGGTAGGCCTTTGCCCTACTTCTTTATCTCCCTCGAACTCTAAACATCAGCTCAAACTTAGAACCGTAGGATCTATAGCGATTGGACTAGATGAAATATATAATTGTAAATTTTAGGTTCCATTTATTTCAATCATATTTATATTATTTTACCAACCAATCAGAGTTTCTTTAAAAATAAAACCGAGCCCTAAATCACTCATCTCGTATCGCTCAGGTATATATCATACGAAATTTGTGTACGGATATACCATACTTACAAAATTTGATAAATATTTCAGTAACAACGGCAATTAGTAAAAGGCAACAGTTGTTAAAATTGGTAAATGTGGGGATGGATGAATGAATGATTGGATGGATCGATTCGTTTTTCTAGCATATTTTTAACTTCCCGCTATGTTAGTACTAGTATAAGGAAGTTACTGATTTTGCCCCGATTTTAAAAAATCGAGTTTCCACCGGATCTCCACGTTTACCTTTAAACTTAAACTTCGGCCGTATTTGAACCGATTGGGCATAGGAGATTATGAGAAATTTTGAAATAACCTCAAAAAAATATTTGGAAAAACAGTGTGTACAAAATCTAATCAGCTCTTTTCCTCAAAGAAATACGTCGAATACGTAAATTGCATCAAAATCGGTTTATCCGTTCGGCAGTTATCTTATCGTTATAAATATATATAAATTTTGAAAAAAGTGTTTTTTTGACATAACTTCGAGATTTTTTAGTACCTAAAAAAATGCCGTTTCAGAATTTGAAACAGCCTTTCAAATATTAAAATTATGTTATTTAACTTTAAGACTAAGTTACACATTGATTTCAAAATCAAATTAGTTCTTCTACTTAAAAAACTGCTTCAAATACCGTAAATTGGATCAAAATCGGTTGATTCGTTCGAGATTTATTAATGGCGAAAAATTAAAAAGAGTTTTTTGAAAATTTTTTGACATTTTTAAACCCATCCATTTTATTAGCTTATAATTATAAAATTTTTCTTTTCGCTTAAAATACCTCAATTTAACGGGAAGTTACAGGGCTGGCGTGTAGGGTCAAGCGGCTTACAGTTTTTTTTTTATTGTAACTTCGAAGTTTTGAAGCTGAAAACTCTTCAAGGCAGGTTATAATGTATTAAGCAAATCGTTGCCAACATAAATCGGTTATCGGCCCTCAGCACCCAGGGGTAGTTAATTGTGAAAAGAAATCTTTGCTCTTTGTCAGCCGCGTGCCGAGGGGAGCTATTGATTTCTTTTGTTTTATGCTGATTGAGACACCTTGGCGAATCGCGATCCACCCCCAGGTTTGAACGCCTGACAAAACAGTTTATTTCAAAAGTGAACGGAAAAAATTTAATAAAGGGTTTTGTGACACGTCTGTAATTGATATATTCTAACTTGATGTGAAAGTTTAAAGAAAGCCACTTTTTTAACACACTTTTTAGAATTTTATAACTGTTAATGCGTTAATATATTTTGATCGCTTCCTTTATCAAGTGGTTAGTAAGTACACCTAACAACGATGCTCAGGTTCGACCCCGGTCAAGGACAAGCATTAATTTGATGAACATAGATATTTATATTTTTAGGTTTGGGTGTTTAAATATATGTTTACCAATAGTTTATATTTGTATTAATCCGATATAAAATATTGGAGCATACTTATCTATAGATACTACTATATATATTCGAAGTGTGTTGAGCATTAAATTTTTTGTCTAATTTCGTGATAAATATTCGATACAGGAATCAATAATTTTGATAAATTACCATCGTTGAATTTTTGTCTGTTTGTTTGTGTGTCTGTCCCATACGGCCGAATGGCAGATGGTTTTTTCTTCAAAGAAGGCCAGAACCAACATGGGGTAACTATCAAAAATGTAGAGAATTGTAATGTTTTAATAATAAATAGTAATGGTTAAAGATTATAATAGACTACTGATCTCTCAACTAGTACATAGGTACTGTTACAGGTATAGAAGTCATGTCTGCCAACTTATCCTTGATTACATCTGCAAATTCTTTACAACAGAATAAGACCAAATGGGCAAGAGCTTCATCTTATGGTATTTGATCACCAATGTCCATGGACATTCTGATAAATTTGAATGTTAAAGGTGTAAACAAATTTCAACATTTTGAACGGAGTGAGAATTTTTGTAATGGTTATCTTTTTCTATCAGGAAAACCATTTGCTTGTTATCTATCGTATTAAATTAAATTAAATAAATAACCCTGACTAATGAATCACAAACGGGCACATAATCAGTCTCAGGCATTTAGATTTTTTTCGATTTTTTTCGATTGATCAACCACCTTAGTATTCGAACCCTAGACCCCGTGCAGCTATACCGAAGTTAGGACTGACCTGAGAATCGAACCCATATAGTCTTTGCTCGTAATATCCACATTACCGTTAACGGTCCACTTACTCGTATGTAATCTTATTTGAGGAAAAAACAAAATCGTTCATAAAGGCTAGGAAACGTCTACCTCTCTATTTTAATCGTTTTCCCAATCAATCTTCTTTGTGATGCTTATCAAAGTTCAACACGTCAACGTTAAAAATAAATATAGTGGGAAATTAGACCTAATTTGCAATATCATAGATTTCCAAATCGAAAATCAAACTTGTGGCAGCATCGTGGTGAGCCAATCAACATTATTCTCCTTTAAATCCTCTTCACACGACGTTAGTGTTCTCTTGAACTTAAAATTATAGCCTATAGGAACAACGTAAGTAAATATTGGTGCACGTAACTAAAAAATGTTATATATTCTACACTTTTGATCGTCGGCACTTGGTAAAACTCCATTTTAAGATAATATTTATCGATTAATAGTTATCGATAATGAAACAGTACAAGTGTATTAACCGATAAATATTATCTTAAAAAATGTTAACTAATTGCCTAACTTTTGCTAAAGAGATTTTAGTTAATGCGTATCATTAAATAAAACTTACAATTAATGTATAAAAATTTCAAAATGGAAATTATAACCATTATTAGTTTATAAAACGGAATTCCTAAACGCCTCTGACACCTAAATTAAAAAGTCTTAACTACATTACTCGTGTATTTGTGTGTGAAAGTATGTAGGTATGTTTCTTACTTTTTCTTGATAAGGGGTCCGATAGACGGGCTTAAATTAAACGGTATACTCGTAGTCTATGCTCAGACTTTACACATTCTTTTTATCCCTGAAATTAATTTTTATTAAATTGTTATAAACCTGCATTTTCTAAATCATGGTCAAGTAGTTAGCTGCATGGCGAAGTGATATTTATAGCATACCGCCACTCTACTTGACTAGTGTTGTATATACAGCTATTATATGTAGTAAAGATACAAAAATTGTATAGTTCATAATGAATGAACCTTTATAATAAATTCCCACCTAAAAAGCCTAGAAAGCTACATTATCATTTATCGGCATATACATAAGTTTTTATAGTTTCGTAGTTGAATAATGATTATCTGTTACTGTAAGGATCGTCGGTTTTTTTGTTATTGAATTGTTTGAAGTATAGGGTTTTTATGATTTTCACTAAAACGTCATAAAAGGCCAGTATGAAGCGACTTTAGTCGCTGGATCATTGCTTTAGCGATTGACTAAAGGAAAAAATGAGATTGCCACCTCAAAGTGATAGCATCGACGTTTTTTGAGTTCCGCTAATGGGCGTCTGTTTTATCTCGAACGTTTAATGTTCTTATGCGGGCGGCCATAATAAGATTTTGACACATTAATGAATCGCGGATTATAAGACGACAACATTCTGGAATTACAGAGTTTAGAATACACATTTTCCCAGTTCTTCATATATAAAAGTTTGTTCTTTTCAATATTCTAAATTTAATATTTCTAATTGTAGAACATATTATTTGTCTGCCTACTAGTACAAGAATGACAAACTAGACTATGTTTTTATAACATGGAGCAGAGAGGATCACCACCGTCGCCTTTTATTGTCCTGATAACGGCTGTAGTTGGTTCCTTGCAATAGCCGGGGCCGCCAGGGTCGAGGTCGGGGCAACAGTCGTCATCTGCGGTACGACGATGTTTATACACCACCGTACTTTAAACTTCTACTGAGATTTCAGTTTTCAAAGATAACCCCGAAAACCCATCAATAATACTTTTGTCCGATGCAGGGAACTCATGATCCGAGTAGACTAACCTGTATTCCTCGGAATTCTGGTCACTTCAATTTACTATGCATACTTCTCGCAAAAATCGACGTTTAATTATTTATTTTAAGTTCTAACAAGATGGTGCAGCATACAAAGGTTAACGTCTTTTAGACAACGAATGATGACAATAGATAATTTATAAGAGCGATCAGTAATCGATTTTTCATTTCCGTCTCAAGGTGTCCTCTTTAAGGGCTCTAAGGACCACTCTTAAGGCCGAGGGTGTGACGTCAGCGGCGACTTTAATTGCGCAGCACTTCGTTAACTGCCGACTTGATGGCATTTATAATGAACATCCGAATTAATGTAGTGGGCGAAATCGAAAATCGAAGTGTGGACACCCTCATCGTATTTACAAGTTGTTTGTTTAGGATTGGTCGGTGAATTACCGACTCCGTTTGTTTTTGGAAGTGCGTTGATGTATGAGCTTTGGAATGGCAAATGTAGAGGATACACTTTGTTTTGAGGCTTTAAAATGATATGTAATGTGTTTTTGAAGTAAAACTTACTTAGGCGCGACTAAGTAGAGACAATACCGCCAACCCCCGCGCCGCCGCCGTGCAGAGCTACGAGGGCGACTTAATTTTTTAGACATTAAGGAACCACATAACTTTTTAAAAGTAAACATTTATAAATTTAAATTAAAATAAAACTAGTATTATTCAGAATTAAAGTTAAGAGATTTTTTTTATATTATAGATACCAAAGATGAGAGATGAAAAAAGATAAATGATGCGTTGCTTTTTGAATTGCAGGGATGATTAAATGCATAGTTTTACCGACATCGGCTACCTAACATAGCACTGATGCTGTAGCTTTATGATTAACTTATATCGTATTAGCACGCGATGGAATTATTTTTAACGTTTTGCGGTCCTAGGAACATTTTCCCACTATTCGATTTCAGTAGATATATCTAAAATAATAATAAATAATAAAGCCTTTTTTTATTTCCTCAATAGATACACAATTACATTTCAAAATAATAATTTACATAACACAATAATTAGAAATTTTTCGACATTATCATTAAAAATAATACAAATAATAGGTACTAAACATTAAATATGTATATAAAATTTAAAATAATTAAACATTAAAAAAGAAAAAAGAAAAAAAATACAGCATTGATTTGATTAATTGAGAATTCGTCACAGTCAGTTCATGTCAGTTTTATTACAATTTAGCAAGTCATTAGTTAAGTGTAGTATGTCTTTTTATTCTATAATAATTATAAAAAAAAAGAAAAAGTGTAGAAATAATGGCTGGTGAAAAATTGACAATAAAGATGTACAACATGAATGTTATCGGAGGTATCGGATGACTGCATAATCGATGGGGCTCGGGTTTGATTCCCAAAGGGATGGACATTTGTGTGATGAGCTCAAATGTGTTTACTTTTGGGTTTGAGTGTTTGTTAAATATATTTCAGTATGTATGTATATATTTCTATGTATTAGTATAGTTGACTAATACCCATATCACAGGCAAATAATTTGCTTACTATGAGGTTAGATCTATTCGTGTAATTTGTCAATGGAATATTTATTTATTTATAAACTGTCATGCTATGATCATATTGGTCCAGTGCTGTCCGAGGTAAATGTCAAGAGCCTCCGAAACCCATAGATTTAGTATACTCTTAGATTGGAAACGTTAATTGTCAAGCGAGACTAAAACGTATTTGTATATGTGTGTGT
>DWBA01000759.1:0-12081 GCA_018236825.1 Apodemia zela
GCATAGATGTTTGTATTTCTGGGTTTGGGTGTTTATTAAATATATAAAAATATTTATATATGTAATTCTATGTATTAATATTGTTGACGAACACCCATATCACAAGCAAATAATTTGCTTATTATGGGGTTAGATCAATTCGTATAATTTGTCTCGTAATTGTGTCGTGATGTTCCGTGATATTAATGCTAGCAAACAAGCAGGTGGCTCTCCTGGTGGAAAGAGACAACCATCACCAATAGGCACCAAAAATGTTAAACACCGAAATAAAGGGCTGACGCTATTACGGCAGTAGTAGGCTAGGCGGTGGTATCAGACCCGGGTGAGACAGTGCAAAACTCTACCACCTAGTAGTCATGACGTGGTAGTGTGATTGATCATTAGGGTTTGATATTGCGTGATTGCTTCTATAAGCTCGAAGCCTGGTGGTGGTGTGTTCAAGGTCAAAGTTAAAATATTTTTATTCAAATTTTCCTTTACAGGCACTTCTGACTAGTCAACATATTTTATTTTTTCTTCAAAATAATATGTTATGTTAACATTCTCGTGCCTCGTGCTTCATGAGCATGTAAAAGGGTCTGTTCCTGTTATCACGTCAACCAACAAGCGATAGGCGTAATCATAATGTGGTGATGCCATCTTACAAGCTGGTGCTTTCTGTCAACGTTTGGTTTACTCTGCCTTAGATCAAGGGCACCGGCGCGATGTGATATTATTTATGATTTCTAGTAAAACGAAAGACTTTTCATATCATACTACTATAAAGATTGTTCAGTTATCAGTACCCACTTCTTCGAGTATTTTCATAAATTAGTTGATTTCATGTGATAGTAATTGTAGTAATAACTAAATCAGTAAGAACTGCATTACATAATTTACTGTTTCGAGTGGTTTATACAAACGTAGTGATTGTATTCTCTTTGATTGATTCATTTATTTAATAATAATTTATGCACAATTGAGTACCTACATAGGTGGACTTAATGCTATATGGTATTCTCTACCAGTCAACCCAAATTGATTGGAGAACATTACATTTGAAGGGGTGCATGAAAAGATAAATTTGTAAAGTTATTTTCAAATTAATACCTTATGCTATTACTATCAATCTCCACTGAGATGTCGGTAATAAGCTTCTTACAATCTTTGCCGCAACTCCTTGTTCTCCGTGGCATACACCAACTGACCAGATCCATATGGTAAAGGGTCAGACAACGACCATCACAAACTACAATGCTTCTAGACACATGGTCTGGATTCTGTTTCATTGAGTTCATAGTCAACTTGGTAACTTAATGAAACATGTTAGTCATTTTTGTTCTTCTATGGATTTGGTTATTCCTTATTCTGGTAGAATAACATCTGAGAAATATCAAGCAAAACCCTCGCTACCTGCAACGGTAAAAATATAATCCAACCGTACACCACTAGATTTAGCATCCGTAAGTTATCACGCTGTATTAATATAAAGAGTGCAAATATGGATGTCTGTTACTTTCTTCATTCCAAAACACTAGGTACGAATTTTGATAAAACTTTGCAAAAAATGTTAATATCTATTACATTCGTACATGCGAAAGTCTATATGTCCCCCTGTTACGCTTTCACGGTAAGTATAGCCGTTGAACTGATTTTGTTAAAATTTTGCAAGGAGGTACTTGAAGAACAGATATTTCTTTTAGAAATCTCCCCCTAAATAACTGAAATAGGGGAATAAGTTTGTATGAAAGATTACATTGATGTCGTGTTACACCTTTTCTTATATCGTGAGAAAGCAAAGAAGGATCTCCTGATAGAAAAAGACCACCATCGCCTTGAAACACCAAAGATAATAAAGAGCGTTGCTATCCGTTTTCTCCGAAAAATAAAATAATACAAATCATTGATATTATCTTGTTGTCTAGTTTTCAACATAAATATAATAATATTATATTATGATTTTTTGACATCTAATAAATACGCGTAATTTGTAATTAGTAGAAATACTTCAATAAAAAAAGTTCTATAGTTGTTATAAATGCGCTTGTTTGTTAATTAATTACTGTAAAAGTAGGTCATATTAATAAACTTAGCAATTGACATAAAATTCCCAAACAGGAATTAACTTGCTGAAATCACATTGTTTTAGTTTTCAGCTTTTATAACTGCTTATGTATTATCCTACTAATGGTGAAAGTTTATATGTTGGTTGGTTAGGTTGCGTATACAAAAATGCCTTAACGGAATAAAATGAAATCTTGGGGATTGGGGAATCACGTCTTAAAACCCCTTAAGACGTAATGCAAAAAAATTGACAAACCAGAAAAAAAATTGTGCTAGCACATAAAGGTATCTTCAAATTTAAGAGCAAGCTCTTGTCGATGCAGCGTCCATTGCTACTATCGTGGCAATAATTATAGTGTAGTAGTTTCCCTTTGTTTTATACCGCAGTTTCAAATTGTACTATTATGTATTCTGTGCCGCAGTTCAAAAACCGGCGTACCGCCTTCGGATGTTTGGTCAGGAGCCCTTCCAAAACAATTTTTCGGCCTTCTGTCACTACTGACATCTATCTGATACTGCACACTGCACAGTATCAGATAGATGTATATTAAGTGGCGGCATGTACTCGCCACGTCACTAACTGCACTCTACAATAATCAAATTTATGCTAGTGACGAAATAAGACATCATTTTTAAATATAAAATAATTGATTTTTCGATAGTGACAAATTGGGATTTGTTGTATGGATGAAAATTTTGGTGACGAATCAAAACCTAGACAAATTGGGAATACCTCTCTACGTAACCAATTTCAAATATCATTTCAAATGTCAAACCGTACAATATTTTACGATATTGGAAACATGATACAAATTGAACCGGTAATTTACAAGTCAAGTGCTGTTATGAATAAAAGCTTGCAAGTGGCTACTGCGTTTGATATCAAACTTGGTTGGCAATTTGTATTATTACATTTCTCTTCTATTATTTATTATTCCTACCAAGGTGTGCGCCAGTTTATATAATAAAAATTACCTTCATTTTATACCGTATCTAAAAATAGCCTTATGACATAATTATTTAATGAAGCATAACAAAGAAGCATGGCGACATTTTTCGTGACATCGCGCTCTGTTTTGTTTTAAGGTTCCACTAGCTAACGCAGGAGAATCCCACGAGACATGAAAACGAATATTTGTTCAAAGTATAACACGTTTGCAACAACCTCAGTGACAAAAGGACAAATTTATTTGCTCGTCTAGGGTAGTAAGAGCCTCTTTATAAAGTTATTAATGAACCTAGTATCTGATGCCGGTCAAGTCTCTTAAACAAGTTTTAGAGAGGCAGAGAATGACAAACTAGATACAACTCATTCAAATTTTGTAATTCATTCAAACTTTGTGAAATAAAGTCAGAGATTTGCCCAAAATTTGTTTCTAAGTAATTAGTGATTTGAGAACAAGGAATTGCGTCATTCATTTTCAATCAACTTCCCAAAAGGAGGAGGTTATCAATTCAGTTGTATTTTTAAATGTTTGTTAACTCAGAACTCGATCATTGATGAATCGATCTTGAAAGTTATTTTGGGAGTAGGTATATACTTCCTGTGTGGTCCGATTTTTAATTAAGTGAAGATCTGATGTAGGGTTCCGGAGATACAGGAAATGGGAAATCGGTTGTTGCTGACTGCAGTTTTACTGCGTTTAAATTATTAAATCACAGAATCAATATGCAAATCTAAAAATATATTATGTACCTACGGTTCTACATGCTATTCAGAGGTTTTCCGTCATACAAAATACATGGATATAATATAATTAATATATATTAAACATTTACTTTACGTTGCACTATTTTTCTATTAAATAATTAAAAATTTTATAAAAATTAAAATTATTTTAATGCACTCACAACCCAATCACGGCATATATTATTCGTGTATTAACTCGGAAACGGTTAAAACTACTTACTCTGTATAATACAGTATAATATCTCTTTGAGAACGTCTGCCTAATCTCAAATGTCAATAAATGTTCCGACTCACCACGAATCGTGGTGTCGATTCCAGCTTGCCGATTGGTAAAACGGATGATGATCCCTATTATACAAGACATGTTAAAATTGTGGAATTATACGTATGTATTTTTTATTATAATTCGCATTAAATATAATGATGTTGAAAGAAGAGTGTGTGCAGGGAACAGAGTGAATGGAGCGTTTGGAAAATTACTTAATAGCACAGTATTAAGCCTGGGTGCCCGTCTAGCCCTGCATAATTATGTGCTTATCCCAACGCTATTGTATGGAAGTGAAAGTTGGATATGTCAGAAAGGGCATGAAAGTAGAATCAGCGCGGTCGAGATGAGATCGCTACGGAAAATATGTGGCGTAACATTCGCGAACCGGGTTCTTAATATTGAAGTGAGAGAGACTAGGCCTGAAAGAAAGTGTCGATGTAAAAATGAGAAAGGTAATGCTCCGTTGGTTCGGACATGTAGAAAGAATGGTAGATGAAAGTTTAACAAAACAGATATACCATGTGAATGTGGACGGATGTAGGTACCTGGGAAAACCAAGACTGACATACCATGATCAGATTGTTCGGGTTTTATCTGTAGGTGGTGTTAAGAGTCTTCGCAACCGTCGTGACTGTATGAAGAGAGTAATTAATGTGGAGGAAGCAAGACAAATCTACAAGGATCGTGTAATATGGCACTCGGTTCTCTTTGCCTACCCTGTAAGAATCTGGCGAGAAGATATGTATGTATAAATATTATGACGTGCTACTAAGGTTTGTGTCTCAAATAGTATAAAATTTCGCCTCTTTGGTCTAGTAGTCCGGTATCAGTGTTGACCACATGAGGTCCCGGGTTTGATTTCCGGATCAGGCAATTCAAAAAATGTGTTTTTCAGTTTTCTGATAAAAACAACGTTGTCCGAGAGGGGAAAAGTGCCCGGTTGGCGATGGGCTTGCCTCCTATAACATTTTAGGACTGTGAACCTTCGGCTTTTGTGGGTGCACTGGTTATACCTCTGCCTATCTCTATGGGGATACGGGCGTGAAGATACTTTTAATGTAAAATGGCTTAAGCGAAAATTAATTTAAGTGGAACTGCGAGGCAAAAAAGTATAAAACGATAAAATAAATATCATGAACCGAACGTAAAAAGTCAATTCTGATTAACACGATTTACAACGTCGTCGTGACGTCGAACACAGTCTTGTCGTTCAAAATGAGTTATGGAGGTTTTAAAACATTATTGTCAAATTTCAAGCTGTTATTGCCTTTTAATTTTTACCTCACCCAGGGATTGAACTGGGAGCTCACAAATCTGAGCCAAAAAGACCAACAAACAGACCACGACATGAAAACATTTTCATTTCATAAAAGCTTTTTAATAAGATCATTCATTTCACGGCACGACGCACGCAAAACATGACGGTACCGACATCACATCAAATATATGCTACTATTCTTTGCAAAATGCAAACAGAATTGTAGTTTACGTAAACTAGTTAAATGAATTTACCGTTGCGAGCGAAATTCAGTCCTGTATTAGGGATATCTTAAAGCATTTTTAAAATAAGATGATATTTAATCGAAATAAAACTGCAAATTGCAATCTCCTTTACCTCTGAAACCTGAATGAAAACAAATATATACCGGACCAAAAATAGAGTATACCGTCCCAAACAAAAAATCTGGTAAGCGGTTGACCCTGCAGGCCATCCCTAAAACTTCCCGCCAAATTGAAGTATTTTAAGCCTAAAAAAGCAAACTATACCTAAGCATATATTTTTGAGCACAAAGAGTTAAAATCTGAATTTTTTTAAATTACAGCATTTTAATCATGAAAATAAATAGATAAAATAAATATTTTTTTAACTCTAAAAATGTTTTATTAGCTAATAAAATGTATAAGTTGAAAAATGTCAAAAAAAACGTAAATGTTCCTCATACAACCCCGAAAATCCCGAACAAATCAACCAATTTTCGTGCAATTTACGGTATTTGACGCAGTTTTTAGGCAAAAAAGCAGATATTTTGAAATCAATTGGTAACTTAGTCCGAAAGTTATTTTAAAAATATGAAGTAAGTTTGCTGTAAATAACATATTTTAATATTTGAAAACCAGTAACTTTTGAAAACATGATTCGATTTTGAATCTCGAAGTTATGTCGAAAAAACAATTTTTTCAAAATTTTTCGTCAACGATAAGTACCGAACGGATAAATCAATTTTGAGGCAATTTACGCATTGGACGCATTTGAGGAAAGGAGCTGATTAGATTTGGTACTCAATTGGTACATTATTCTGGAAGTTATTTAAAAAAAGCATTGTTTTTCCAAGGAAATCTAAGTTTGGCAGAACCCGATCGATTGCCACCAACCGCGTTTCGATAGGTCAAGCCGTTCAAATGTTATGAGATGTTAACATATACACACACAACACACACACACACACACACACACACACAAAAGGACCTCAAAACGTGGAGATCCGGTGAAAACTCGATTTTCGAAAATCGGGGTAAAATCAGTAACTTCCTTATATTAGTATTAACGTACTAACATAGCGGAGAGTTAAAAAAAATAATTTTTCGAATCTTTTAATAAATTACCGAGTGCGGAGGTAACTAAAATAAAACAAAATTGAGTGTAGGCTCGCGGTAGAAATGAAACTTTGTATTCTGGTTAATATGTAAGGAAACGAGATGAATGCACTATGAAAGTGATTTACAAAGAAAGAGAGAGAGATAGAAATAGTGATTGAGATTTAAATTTTTTATTGATTGAAGTAGGAATCGTTATTTCCTACTTCAATCAGTAAAAAATTGTCATCTCAAAAAATCTTTTTCCTCGACTCCTTCAATTTATCTCTTTCTCTTGAGAGAGATGAATTGAAGGAGTCGAGGAATAAGATTTTCGTAATTTCAAAATGAAAAGTTACAGTATAATCTCTTGGATTGTACCTACCGTTTGTATCTGGCTAGTTTTGTCCATATAAAATGCCATTAAAATAGTGTGTAATGTAATCTATCTCATTCTCTCGCTGGCTTAATCCTATGTTATCTTATCTTTATCGTGACGCATTTTCGTTTCATCGAGTTTTAAATCACAGTGATTCTAAATATGTTTCACTTCAAAAAACAAAGCAAAATTTAGAGCCTCCTCTTTGTGGAAGGTCATGTGAAAATTGAGACTAGCTATTTTTTTATATTTTTATGGTTTGGAAGCAGGGCGATCTGAACTTTCAGCTCCGGTGACGCTCTTCCTGTCACTGTTACAAATTGTTTTGTTACCATATTCTGCCGTTTGTGCTAAGCAGTTCGTAAGAGGCGAACGATTACGAACTACCAGTGTGGGTACATTCTACATTGTCTCGCCTGGGTTTGTTGCGACCGCCTTACCTATTCTTGCTGCAATAGCGTCAGTCTTGTCACTGTCGTGTTCCGGTTTGGAGGGTAAGATAGCCGGTAAACTTATGGATGTGGCAATAAAAGCTCGCTACAAGATAGCAACGCACCATTAACATCTTTGGTGTCTATAGGCGATGGTTGAATCACTCCATCAGGAGACCCATCTGCTTGTTGAAATAAAAAATATTCACATTGGGAGTTAATATTTTGGGATGAATCACTATTTTAGACGTTAAATATCGAGAAATGTCAATACTAAAAATAACAACCCTTTTGTTTTGCATACTCCATTAATTTTAATTAACTTATTGTCTAGACGTGAAGCTCCTAGCTCAACAGTTAATTAAAGTTGCTAGTTCGCGCTTGAATTATTCCTATACTACTAGCTCTTGATCGTGGTATTCTGTGTCTATTATTATTTTTATCACGCACTAATTACAGGAAAACTTTTTGTTTATTGAATTGTAGTTACTGTCTGCCTCGTAGCGTATTGGCTAGTCTATTCGGCTCAGATAATGAGTCACAACAATATATATTTAGATTTTTTGCCCTGGCTCCCTATGAGGACTAGACTTTTTTACTCATCGAAAGTGCCTGTAAAGGATTATTTGAAAAAAAATATTTTTGTTTAGTTTTGAGTTTGACTCCAATCGGTCAGACAGATCGTAAAAGGCGAAAGATTGACTATGTCACTACCATTGTGACTACTGGGTAGCAGAGTTCCACAACGTCTCGCCCGGATGTTTGGTATCACCGCCTTTCCTATTCTTGCCGCCATAGCGTCAATTGTCACCGTCGTGTTCCGGTTTGGAGGGTAAGTTAGTGGGTAAACTTATACATGTGGCCTTGCCATCCCGCCGCATGAACAGAAACGCACCAATAACATCTTTGGTGTCTTAAGGCGATGGTTGTCTCTTTCCATCAGCATAGTCATCTGCTTGTTTGCTATCAGTAACTATTAGTAACCATTAACAACAATTTAATAATAATGAGGTGTTCCACAAGCTGTTGATAATTTTACATTTATAGAAACAGTTTTAGCTGACGTCTCGTAGAAAATGTTACTACTCGTAACTAAAACGAGTCTATGTAATCAAAACCTACTTAATTACTCACTATTCCTAAAACGGCTGAAGATAATGAATAAAGTTTAACACATATATAGTTTATAACTTAGCTACTTTTTGTTCCAAGACAATTTATTGTTCCCATGGGACTCACGAAAACTAATATTATACAGCAGATAGCGCGGCGGGGTACAGCTGCTGTAGAATAAATTTAATAATATATACGTATTTTGCGAGACACGAAAATTACCAAAGCGCATAATTGGAGTTACGGAATCGTAATACTGTGCTGCTAAAGCGCCGATAAAAAAACAATACGTAACGACATCTTTTGGCGACACTTAATAGACGTAGCTAACTATATTTTTTTCGTAAATGAACTTTTTTCTATTTACTCCTGACCTAATATAAACAAAATTCTGCTACAAGCAGCTCTTCTGACGGAAAAGGATAACAATCGTCTTTAGACATCAAACATAGTAAATGCTACATTGCCATCCGTGTGGTAGGGATAAGGCGGTGGGATATGTAACACCAAAACCAGACGAGATTCTAGAGAACTCTACCACTTTGTAGTCACGATAGTCGTTATACGATTGGCCTTCATTCGCATTTTACAAATTTTTGCAAGAACACATAATGTTTTTTCTTTAATTATGTCTTGATCTAAAACGGGAAAAACGAAGTAAATATATATAAAGTACAAGCAGCAACAAACAGGTATAGAAATTTGTGTTTAACTTTTGCGAGGACCATTTTATTTTTCAGCCGCAAGATTTTGTAACTATACGTATGTTGGTAATGGCCACTGAGGCGGCATAATAAGTACAGCTTGCGATTTCCCACAATATGTTATCGCAAAATCAGTTAAACTGAGGATCAATACAGCCATGACCGAATTGAACACTGCCAGAGGATACGTAGTCTAGAATTTAGGTCAAAATATACTTTGAATAATGTACATATACGAGTTTGCCGTGGAAAATAAACAGCCTTAAAGCAGTTCAGCCGCGGGTGACGACGTTTCGCAAAAAAAGTTATTAAGTATTGCATAATGTCCTAAAAAAAATTTAGGAAGAAATTTTTATTTCCAGCGAATTTTCTGATGGCTTTTATTTATTTCAGCGCAAATAAGAGGCTCAATTTTTTTACGACCTGCTTGGCAACTCATATAATACGTATTATTATAATTATTATCCATAAGCCCTATTCCTGTGTTAACGTCAACATCCTTACTAATATTATAAATGGGAAAGTGTATGAGTGTGTGTGTGTGTCTATTTGTTTGTCCATCTTTCAAGGCTAAATCGCTAAACCGATTTTTATGAAATTTGGCAAGGAGATAGTTGGAGACTTGGGCACAAACATGAGCTTCTTTTTTAATTTAACCACTAAGGGGCTAAATTAGAGGATACAAAATTGTATGACTTTTATTGTATTGATTTTTTTATATCATAAGATAGCAAACAAGCAGATAGCTTTCAGGATGGAAAGAGACAACCATCGCTTTTAGACGCCAAAGATTTTAATTGTGCTTTGCTATCTTTGTGGTGGGGTCTTAATGCCACATGCATAAGTTTACCGGTTACCTTACCATGCAAACCAGAACACGACAGTGACAAGTACCGAAGCTATTGCAGCAGGAATGAGAAAGGCGGTGTTACCAGACACGGGAGAGACAATGCAAAACTCTGCCACCTAGTAAATTGATGAACTACTTAGGTACTCTACTCACGGATATGATACGCAAAGATACGCGGATCATCTAGTCTTATATTTAAAAACTGTTTCGTTTACTAATATTAGAAAAAACTGTTGATATGTTAAAAAATTTTAGTAATAAATCCTAAAATAAAGCACAAACATTACAATGATGTGCAAAAGCTATTTCCAAAGCGTAAACAAGCAGTCCAGTCACCTATCTGGCGCCAACCTGGCTTTAGCTAGTCGTTAGTAACAAACCAACACACTATTATGTAACCCATAAAATAAGTTACATGAAGCAGTATTTCATGGAAACGTTAGCTATTTTCAAATTAGACAAGACTTACTTGTAACAAATACAAACCGCAGGTTCCTTTTAATTTACTTTTGCTACATTTTAGCTACGTAGTTTATCTAAATGTTCAACGAACTAACTGTTCCCCGCGACTATGTTCGAGTGACTCACATACATGGCTTTTTTACTCAGTCGGGTAAAGAAGTAGCTCATGTTACTCAGTAATATTGAAGCTTTTATATTGATGTAAGATTTTTTAAATTTGTATGTATTTATATAAGTATAAGTATATATCATAATATAGCAAACAAGCAGATGGGTCTCCTGAAGACTCAATCATAGCCTATAGACACCAAAGATGTTAATGGTGAGTTGCTATCTCGTGGCGAGGTCTTAATGCCACATGCATAAGTCTACCGGCTACCTTACCCTCCAAACCGGTACACGACAAATGACAAGCATTGACGCTATTGCGGCAGGAATAGGTAAGGCGGTGTACCAGACCCGGGCGAGACAATGCTGAACTCTACCACCTAGTAGCCACCAGTAGGTAGTGACTCACATAGCCAATTAGTCGCCTTTTACGACATGCCTGACAGAACGGCAGTTGGTCTATTCTTGGTAAATGCTTTTTATTCTTAAATATTAACAATTTAATTAATTTAGACTATTAACAAAAACACACAAATACACAAACACTTACCTTCCTTAACTTCATCAAGTCCTATTTTCCTACCAACTTGATCACCCAAGCCACTCAATAGCAGTTGTCTCAGAAGCCTCGCTTGGTTATCATTAGGCGGTTTCATCTCAGGATCGACTGTAACGTCAACGCCTGATACACTAAGATTAATCTCTGAAGTCAATTGCTTTCGGAGTTTGCGTATTTCTTTGATAGCCTTAAAACATTTGGATACTGATCAATTTAGTTAAAAATCAACAAGAAAATTTAATTTTAATTTGAAACATTAATATTCATTAAACTATACGTTATAATATCCGCAATTTTATTCAAAAATAAATGATCAATCAAAAAAATCAAAACATTCCTGCTGGCCTACTCTTGAACACAATATAAATCTTTAACGGATATTCAAAAAACCCGTGTGGCGCTGTCGCGGAATCCAATTATTAACAATGGTTTTCAAGAGTACGAAATATTTTTTTCAATAATTGTTCAATAATTAAAACTCAAATCGGTTTTCAAGAGTAGCCCTGCTGAAGTTTGTTTTAGTTTTTTTTTACATTAAACAAAAAAAAAATAGCGCCAGTTTTTTTTTAAATTATTTATTTTTGAATAAAATTGCGGATATTATAACGTATAGTTTAATGAATATTAATGTTTCAAATTAAAATTTAATTTTCTTTAACTATTGTATTTTGTTCAACACGTATTTTAACCATTTAAAAAGAATTTGTAAAATGTTAGAAACAAAGGCGTAAAACAAAAAATGTTTATAAAAAGTTTATTATCTATATTAATATTATAAATGCGAAATTTTGGATGTTTGGATGTATAGATGGATGGAGGTTTGTTGCTCAATCACGCCAAAACCACTGAACGGATTTGAATGAAATTTGGCACACAGATAGATGATGACCTGGAATAGCA
>DWBA01000760.1:0-12080 GCA_018236825.1 Apodemia zela
AGTTTCTTCCGCCGGATCTTCTCAGTGTGTGGCCGCGTTCCGATCCGGTAGTAGTTTTTAAAAACAATGTCGACTCGACAAAAGTGCCTGTAAAGGATTATTTGAATAAAGAATTTTTTGATTTTGATTTTGATTTCAGGTAGATAAACAATAATTATTGAGCAAGTACCTACCGTCATATATATACGTCATATATATACCTACCGTCATATATATTAAATATTGCCAAAGGAAGTTTCTTCCCTAAAAAATGAGGTAAAATATTTATAAATCTTGTACCAATAACATTTTTAGTATTAATAGACTATGGTTGTCTCTTTTCAACCGACTTTCCAAATGGAAGAGGTTATAATTCGGCTGTATGTTTTTTTTTTTAATTTTAATTTGGTAAAGGTTTGGGAAGGTTTTTTCCCTTTGGTACGACACAAACAATCTAAATGTTTACGTTAAGTCTCATCATTTCCCTTACTTAATATTTTTATCGTGTTCTATGCCCCTTATGAAGAATAGACTATCAGCTGCTTTCTTCTCAAAACCGATCTAGTGAGGTCTTAATTGTTTAGTAGTAGAATTTTGGTTTGACTAGCTCGAGTCCGTACTACCGCTAATACTATGTACTAAAAAATCGTACTTTCATAATCAGTACTGGAAACTTGTAACGGCTTGGAGCTTAGGATAGCCAATAAATCTACCCATGTGGCCTTATATCCAAGCCACACGGATAACAAAGCACACTTTACCATCGAGTGTGTTTTTTTTATATCTTGAGACTTATCTGCTTGTTTTTATTCTATGCTATTAAAATATCATCGCGATGATTCCGTTTGTCGTAGAATCCCATGGCTACATTTGAATGACTGGCGCTGACATAAAGTTGTCAATCCAAGTTTAGACCATGAGATAAAAATGTTATTTGTTCGTTGCTATCTTTGTGGCGGGTCTTAATTCCACTTGCATAAGTTTACCGGCTACCTTACCCTTCAAACCGGAACGCGACAGTTACAAGCACTGACGCAATTGCAGCAGGAATAGGAAAGGCGGTGGTACCAGACGCGGGCGAGACGACGCAGAACTCTACTACCTAATAGCCACGATGGTAGTGACCCGCATAGCAAATCATTCGCCTCTTACGAAATGCCTGGCAGAACGGCAGATGGTCTATTCTTCAAAGAGAACCCGGACCAACGCGAGGAATGGATGTCTCTTTCCCTTTCCATCAGGAAAGCCATCTGTTTGCTATCTTATGTTATCATTTAAATAAATAAACTAATTTTACATAAATATCGATATATAATTACAATGTAAACTATAGCAAATTTTACTGTAGACAAAGAAATATGTAAAAATATTTTGTCGTTCAAAAATAATGATTTTATATGTAATATTATATAATAAAGCATTTTAATTAACCATTATACTGAGATTATTATTTTCAAAGACTTCACTCTTCGTGTTCTATACCTATTTTACAGATATCCTCCTTTAAAAGTTACTTGTGACTTTGTTAGTAACTCTACATTGTAAGAATACTTACTGGTCTAAGTGATACTATGTTTTCAATACGGAAAATTACTCTATACAAGAGACTGCACTTACCTTTAGTTGTTACAAAAGGAGGACTACGAATAAACCACATTTAAAGCAAAGTTAAAAAGAGTTGAGTAATACAATTTAACGTAACTTGCGAATCGATATATCGTATAAAATATAAAAGTAACTTCAAAGTTCGACTACTAATTCGATACGGGCAATTTTTACAATAACCTGGGGGCTTTGGTGGATTTTACTACTTCAAGTGCTATTAGGTATAATGTATTAAATAAAGACACTTTTGTACTTATTTCAATATTTTTAATAAATTAAAACTGCCGTTTATGCGTCTTATCGTATCATTTTGACGAATCTGTTTAATTTCTGTTTAATAGGTATGCAGTATATCTAGAGTTAAGTTATAATAAGAGAATGTTGTTATTGCCTTTAACTGAGGCAACACTTAGACCGTAATAATATTTGTAATTTTTTGTTTGTTTGTATTTAGTGTAGGTATGTCTTGTTGGCACTAGGTACTCAGTAAATAAATAAATCGGGCTGGTTGTAGTTTTGTAACAAGTTAAACAACAATGTACAATTTACTATTAGTACCTACCTAATAGGTATGTGTCTACTTGAAATAGAGTTTCGTTGAGTGCCACATAAAATGTATATCACATATTCCTATGCTATCCCTAAAAACGAAAATCTAATTCTCTTAGATATTACAAAAATGTGCAACTTCATCCAGTAGATAATTGTAATATTTACGTACACACATACATTTCTTCTCGCCAGATCCCTTACGGGGTTGGCAGAAAGAACTGAGTGTCATATGTCACGATCCTTGCAGATTTATCTTCTTCATACAAGCACGCTGATTGTAAAGACTCTTGACACCACCACTCCACAAGTACACCATCATCACTAGAGCCTCGTCTTGTAATTTCAGAATTCAATTTATAAACTAAAACCATTTAATTTGTTTTGAGTTTAAACGCACATGTAAGTGGAACAAAAAGTAAAGTGTATAAATAGGTATGCGATCTTTATTAAAATGCTAACAAGTCACGGCGACAGACAGTATCTATAACCAATGATATTTTAAGAAATATACGTCACGTCCATTCTTGACGCACAACATAATTGTGCCGCGACACATACCACGCTACAAGTGCAACAGGAAATATCCAAAGCTTAAGAGTGAAAAAGACAGCTATTTGTAATAAGTACAGCCACAAATAGCTCCGACTGATTGCACTGGTCACAAGTAGGACCAATTCACGGCACGCGTTTGGTGCGTTGGTGACGTATCTTTATATATAATACAATTGCCTATAACACATACGTCTTCTCATGCATGTTATACATAATGTCAACAGGTAAAAGGCTAACTAGGATAAGGATAAAATTTGGTGGCATCAAAAATATTCTTGCCGTTGGTATTTACATACGAAATCCAGTTTACTGTCTGGCATATCTTTGCAGTGAAAAATAGCACCTTAAAATCAAATACACCAAAACTGTAGGTAAATATAAATATTTGACATGAATGAAAAAGGCTTTTAAATTGGTTGCTTGTGGTTTAATAAAATTGACGACGATTGCTGTATAGCCTATATTTTATAAGCCTTAAAAATTTACTCACCCTCTTAAAAGTCAATATAATTAGTAATTCAATCAAAGCTTTTTAGGGTTCCGTACCTAAAAGGTAAAAACGGGACCCTCTTACGAAGCCTCCGCTGTCTGTCTGTCCGTCTGTTTGTCACCAGGCTGTATCTCATATAACCGTGATAGCTAGAAAGCTGAAATTTTCAGAAATTATGTACCTATTTCTGTTGCTACTATAACAACAAATAGGTTGCCACTATAATAACAATAAAAATAAAAAAACATGAAAATATTAAGGGGGTTAATATTTATAAACGTGATTTCTAAATACAATAAACATGATTTCTTTGTCGTTTTTATAGATAATGGTACGGAACCCTTCGTGCACGAGTGCGACTCGCATTTGGCCGGTTTTATTTGTATATGATAAGATATCAAATACTAAGACTGCTCTCAGAACTTGGCTAGATGATAAAATTATATGATCCTATTCAAGATTCATTGCGTAATATAATGGTTTATTCACAAAATTTAGTCATCATGAAAAAAAATAACAATCAAAGACAAAAAATATTTATAGGTAGCTTGGGCAAAAATTTTACTAATAATTTTGTCTTCTTGTTGAGTGACCTTTAATCAATCACTTTCTTTCTAGTAACAATTTGGTGGCTCACAGTATAATGAAACAGAAAACATTACACATAATATCTGATTGTGTATTAATCTAGTGAAGGAATATCTAATCGAAATTTTAATTTTTATCCATAATATTGCAAAAAATAAAAATCCATTTAAAAATAAGTAAGTACCTAATATGACGGCTGCGTGTATCATAAAAAATTTTAAGAAGCCGTTCTAGAGTTTTACTAATATTGAGATATTTGAACCTCAAAAAATAGACTAAAAGTCTAGTTTTAAGTTATTTATTTTACTATCGAAATGTGTTATACCGAATAGCTATACCAAGATGTATGTATGTATGTAGGTACATAATATATAATATTTTTAGATAGGTACATGAATTTTTTTTTAACTTAACCAGGCGATATACAAATTTTCTTATATTATAAACAAGTACAATAGATACAAAAAATAAATGATATTACCAAAAATAAAGTATGCAGCCTAATAACTACTATCAAAAAAATATCTTAACGTCATACATGAATCGATTTTTGATAAAAGCAATTATAAAAAATATAATATTATAAAAGCTACAATAATTCAAGTTTCACAATCGTTGGTCCATTAATAGTTAGTGTAATAAAAAAAACTAGGTATAGTGACAATATCACCGTTCAATTAACGCCGTGAGAATGAGTAAAAAGCACCTAATTGGTATTTTTGAAGTGTATTTTTTAAATTTTCCTTTTGTTCTTAATCAAACTCTGAGAGAGTTTTCTCAGAGAGAGTTTTCTAAGAGTTTGATTACATATTACGATGTCTTGCATAAAAAATGAAAATACAAAGTAACAATACAAATATCGTAAATATTCACTGGCCTATGAACACCATGAGAATCACAAGTAAATAGTCTTTTAGTCGTTTATATTTTGTTTTAAATAAAATTTCATTTTGTTAAGTGTATGCGGTATCTCTGCTTTAATCTGAACGAGTATTTTTAAGTCGATAAATTTGGATGTCATTCCACATGTGTAGGTAGGATATAGATAAGAGCGGGATTGCTCCTCCCCGCCTCTCGCTTCACTGCATAAGCCGTCGTAAAATATTATCCTGACCGAGACATTTATTGCCAGTTTGAGATAGGTACCATGGAAACCTTTTGAGAATATCATATATTATATAAGACAATCTCCGGCGGTACGCTAAAATTTTTAAACAGTTTTTTGTCACTTATTTTCATATGTCTCGCTGTGAACAGAAATGTTTTGAATAAAACTACTTTAGAATGTTAAAGTTGATCTGTTTAAAAAAAATTTCTGAGTAGAGAAAGTTTGTTGAATGTTACTCAAAAATTATATGATAAAAACGCGTATTTTTTACTTTTATAATTAGCTAGCGACCCATCAGGCAGCCGGGCGGCAGCATGATTAAGGTAAATATTACGGCTACAGCGCAATGTGTATAAAATTTCATCCAAATTACAGTTACAGACAGAAGAAATTACAAACGTAGGTACCTACACTTTTTTGGATTTTATAGACGTACAAATCAATACGTATTTATTTTATATCAAAGGTAGTTAATTATTTTACATTTTAAGAGTAATTTACAAAGTATACCAAAGTCCCATAAGGATTTAGTGAAAATTATAATATGGAGGTTTCTGGTCAGTCAGTGAAGTTTCAGTAAAAATGTGTTGTTGCAAGTTATTTTATATCTTCTGATTGTGAAAAAAAAACACTAGTTATCTCTGTAAGGGATAACTAGCAAGTGTTACCTAAATCATTTTAAATTTACCCACCCCAAGCAAACGTTAGGTACCTACTAGGTAGTTGAATGTACACAGAATAATTCACGCAATGACTATATTCGTATATGTAAGGATTTGGTTAAGCATTTTCTTTATTTTCACGTTTAATAATAATAAAATAATTCAATTAATTAAGATTCAATTAGATATCTTAATTATTTTTATTTTCTAGTTGCTAATGTTCCAATGTAATCTGTCGTAAGAATTAAGGTACAAGCGGTACAAGAGGAACAAGCGGTAAATTTTTGATAGTTAAAAAATTATCCTATTTGTCTGAAGAAGAATTATCACACTGATCAAATTATACTGGTCGTTTTTTAAACGCAAGTAGATAGAAGGTGAATCACCATTAAAACAATTATGACATCAAAATACCATGTCCTCTTAGTAGACATTTTATTGAGTTAGAAACACTAAAATAGCAATTACAAAACTCAAATGATATATCACGTTGTAATAGACACCATTATCGCAATACGGGTGCATTCATCTCTTCTGTAATTTCTATCATAAAATGTCACTAATGTATCGTTATACATTGATCTCTATATCTTTATTAACAATTCTCTCACAATCGATTCTTTTGAAGCCATTCACAAAATTTATGTTCCAAAGGTTACGACATTCTTACATCTTTCCTTTATCCTCACTATTTTCTGAAAACACTGTTTTCTATATGCGATTTAATACGCCATATTTTCCTTAAGTGACTTCGCTGGGATATTACAATGTTGCCTTTAATAAAAGACATAAAAAAATATATTACGCGTAAGTGTGAACATAATCTCCACTCAAAAGGCGGCTGAAATAAATCAAATGAGTTGCTTTTTGCATCGTTTGAAACTTTTACTACAACTACGTACTTTATTATCGGATTTATTAAAATTGAACCCGAGTAAAATAAGCTTTAGTGAATAAGAAGGGAACAACATTGTAAGTCACTAAAGAAGGTTCTCGTCTAAACCAGTTTGGCTACATCCCAAGCATTATTTATTGCCGTATATGTAGTTAGGTATTTTAGGTAATATTTCTTTGGCACACAAAGCTCAACTTAATGGATCGAAACGGAGGGCGGGTGCGAGGAAGATTTATCTTTTTTAATATGGTATGGGAATGTACTCTTCCCTACATTCTAAATATAACCAGTTGATATACCAACCTATGTAGAATTTAAAAATGATTTCATTTATATTTACCGTTCTGTAACAGATTTTCTCAAAGGCTTTATGACTTTTAGGTTCACAATTTAAGTAAGTAAATAACGTCATCTTTATATCCTCAAACGAGATAGGCAGACGTGTTCTGAGGTTTGCTTTCTCCAGAATAAATTACTGCGCCTAAGTCATTACAGTGCTTGAAAAGCTCGCTAATTGTCAAAGATCTTGAACTATTTATTTTGCACAAGAACCCAAAATGTTTGTAGTGTTAAGAGCAGAAAATCTTGAGTCACTTCATTTAAAATTAAAGGTCACAAAATATGACCACGTTCCAACTAGGATGTGCAATCAATCAATCAAAATATGTGTGGTAAAGTCTCGGTAAAGCTGGTAATGACTATAGAAGTAGAATAGTAGTGTTTTGTTTTAAATATGATCTTGTTATCGATCATATTATCTTTCTGACCATTTATCATATTTGGTCAATCTGATAGTAGCGGTCTATGAAGGTAGTCAGGGCTGGCTAGGCCTCTCTAGTGTGAGGCCGTGGGCGCGGGGTCATTTGCCCACGCCTAGCTTTGTCACTGCAAAGTGATATTATATGTAGGTACCTATACTGATAAAAATAGATTTGGAAAGATTTTTCTTGTTTGTGCCACATGCCAATCTCTGGTTTACAAGAAGATTAAATTTATTTTTATATGATAAACACATTAATGGATAAGCCTATAGGCTACTTTCTATCCGACTGACCAAAAGCGAGTAAGTAATGTTTTTAGGTCATGCGAATGCAGTAACGATTATAGATAGTCGTATTATACATTATAATAAGTTAGTATTACGGGCAACTTCTATAACTACCTATCTTATTCTCGCACGTATCCCCGACGGTGTACCTAGGCAGAAGTACAACCAGTGCACCCACGATTAGCCAAAGATACTCGATCCCACAATGTGATAGGTGGCTAGCCTAACGCCAACCGGGCACTTTTCCAATCCCGGGCAATGTTGATTTTATTAGAAAACTTGAAAAACTAATTTTTTAATTGCTCGACCCGGGAATCGAACCCGGGACCTCACGTGGTCAACTCCAATACCGGACCACTAGACCACAGAGGCGAACCACTTACTATATAACTATAGTTTCCAGCAAAATGCAATTTTATAACCCATTTACGAGCTTATACTTTGTCGTTGTTTCTTTTGGATCATAAACTAATTAATTGAAACCAGTAGCAGGTAGATCGGAACCAGTTCTCGTAACGCAGCCTGCGTACAGTAATCTTAGTAATATAAACTTAAATGAAATCTGACTTTGATTGACTCGTTGTTTAAATGAATCACCGTGATTCACTAATATGCTGGCCGTCGAGATCTAAAAGATAATATACATCGCCGCATTTGCCAAATTTAGGGATAGCAAATTTTTAAATTTATTATCCCGCGTTAGTCCAGTCCCCTTTAAAGAATAGTCCAACTGCCATTTTTCTGGACAGATCGTAAAAAGAGAACGATTAGCTATATGTGTCACTACTCGGTGGCAGAGTTCCACAAAATCTCGCCTGGGTATTTAGTACCATCCCTTGCCTATTCCTGCCGAAATAACGTCAATAAGCTTGTCGTTTTCGTATTCCGGTTAAGAGGATAAGGTAGCCAGCAAACTTATGCAAGTGACATTAACACCTCGCCACACGAATAGCAACGCATCATTAACATCTTAGGTGTCTATAGACGATGGTTATATATTTCCATCAGGGGAGCCATCAGCTTGTTTGCTATCTTAAAATATGTATAAAAAAATATCACTTGCTTTTTGGGATAACCGGAACCAACAGCTTTTTGTACTTTTCTGAGGCATAGAGGTGAGTAGCATACCATCGTCGGACTCTGGGTTGCATTTACTTTTTCTCATAAGATAAAACTCAAAACACCTTGTCCGACGCAGGAATCGAACCTGGGATTTAATTTCTAAAAACTTGAAAACAAAGTCAATCTCTACACTCCCACGACCGTTACCGTCCAGTCATTGCCTCCATAAACTCATTAAACCACATAACCGGCCAATCGAGCTTTCCAATCATGAAATTAAAATTACGTCCCCTTTATGGCCCAATGTTACGAGCTGCGAAAAAAGGGGGTATAAATAAAAAAGGGGGTATAAATAACACACCTTTGAAGCAACAGACTAAGGGTACGTGTAGGTAGTCGTAAATTATGGTCTTATAGCCTCCAGCGTTCAATACCGTTCATTATAAAAAATGTATCCTTAAATATTTTTCATGTTGATTGCGGTTTTAGGCTTTTTGCGAATACATAAATTACACCAACGACTTTAAATATTTTTAAGACCGTTGAAATGATTTTATGTGATTTTTTCTTGTATCATCATGCCAAATTCCTAATAGGGCAGTCAGAGTGAACCGAATATCAGAAGACCTTTTCTTTTACCACGATTCACTTGTGGAATGGATTGTGTGTGGTTATTTTCGTCGTTGACATTTTTATACCTAGTCGTATCAACTACAATTTTACTGTTCACTGCTGGAAACGATTCTATTTAAGTAATTAAAATTATTACAACAAAATTAAAAGTAATTGATTACTTATTTGTTGAATTTAAAACTATTGTGAGAAAGTCGACTGTAATTCATTAATTATTTTTTTAAATATCTACTTTATTCCCTAAAATTAGTACAAAGGCGTAAATTAATTAACGCTAGCAATTTCGCATAGTTTACCAATCGGTGATGCTGAAATACAGGTTTGAAACTAGATAGGTACCTACTTACGTAACAAGTTTATTATGAGCCAATGATATTAACTTCCCTGTCTTGATCTCTTATGAATCTCTTATGAAGAAAAGATTACATGATAGAGTAACCTGGACCTCTTATGAAGAATAGATTGCATGATTGATTAACAAACATCCAAACTTTCGCATTTATACCTAGGTACCTAATATTATAATTGATATAGATTTTCGGGAACTTTACCTCTATTTAGTATTTAAGGTTATAAACAATCTGTGTGGACTGCTCGGTTCCATGTGACCATTAGGTAACTCAGTTGTTTATTGACTAGTATTTCATATCCTTGATATGTAAGTAAACAAAATTATTTATAATAAAAAATAGGAGGAAAATGAAAAAATATTTCATACCATGCACGGTAAAAGTTAAAATATTGACGTTAATTCATGTTTTTATTTTTTAATTAAGTTAAAATTCCAGGTTTTAAAATAGCACCATAATTTTTTACAAATAAAATAATGTTTTCTTGTAAAAATGGTTTTTTAAAAAAGCGCATGGTCATCTCAAAGCCTGTAGTGGAAAAAAAGTTTAAAGTTTAAACCTAATCTGTTCAGCCATTTTTGCATGATTACCAGACAACTAAATAAACCTACATACAAAATAATTGAAATATAAAATGTAATAAATATCATTTGTAAGTAAAGAAAAGTTGTTAACTTTAGTATACCTAATTACAGGTTTGTATAAATAGTGAAAGTGCCGACGATGAATAGTATTCTCGAGTTTCTATTATGTCATCGCGTAGGCATCTACCTAGTTACCTATAGATATCTAATCTTAGATAAATAAGATATAAAATACATATAAAATAAATATAGGTACATAATTTTTACCTTCTTTTTCATTTTCCAATGAAAACATCATTAATATCAATAAGTTTTCCTACAAAATTTTAAACTATGTTTAAACGTATTTTTCTTATTTAACCTTTAAATTTAAAAAAACTTTACTTAAAATAAATAATCATTCGCCTCTGTGGTTTAGTGGCCCGGTGTTAGTGTTGACCATGAGAAATCCTGAGTTCGATTCCCGGATCGGGCAACTCAAATGTGTTTTTTCAGTGCTCGGTTGGCGATAAGCTTGCCACCTATCACATTATGGGACCTAGTATCTCTGGCTAATCGTGGGTGCACTGGTTGTAGGTACCTCTGCCTACCTCTTCGGGGATACGGGCGTGAAGATTTTTTTAAATAAAATATCAAGCCGGTCCCATAACAAGCAGGTATATTTACTCGAACGTCCATAAATCTCCCGTTCACCAAGATTTAACAGCTATAGTTAGAGAGATCGGTGGAAATCCTCGTTGTCGCATTTTTTCTACCTATAACGTGATCCACATTATCTTGTGGTGTTGTCATATTACCTCCAGACGACTAGTTGATATTGTATTTTTTTAAGAAAAACCTCAATAACATGTATTACTTGACTCGGGAATCAAACCTCATAATCTGAGCCACAAAAGCTTATCAATGGACCATAGTATTATAACGCAGACATCCGCTAAGAAAGAGTTGACCTGAGAAACATCTGAGACGAATAGGCTTATTAATCGACCAGTCAATAAATAACACTCAAAAAATAATTGTATATTTTGTATGAAATCTAAGTAGGTAATTGCTAATTGTATAAACACTAGGTATAAAAAATAAGTCTATATTACATATTTAATTATACGTAGGTATAGATAATATGTACCTACCTATCTTAGTGTTTTTAAGTATAATTTTCATATCATACAAACGAAATCGTGAGTGAAAACAAGTTTTCAATAAAATGGCCGCTCTAAACAAAAGAATCTTTTATAAATAGATATAAATGTGTATAGGACTGAATCTAATTATACGAAAAGCAGATGTGGGGCGGTCGGGACCCTCCGCGAGGGAAGCCCGGACGGATCAATACAGCTAGCTCCCTCGCATTTGACGACTTATTTTCATTCAATTGGCTAAATTTACTTGAAATCACATAGCTCTACAATTTTAACGTGCATATATGGGAGATAAAGAGCTTTTTGCAAATATGTAACAACTAACTAGGCGTAGATTGACATTCGTTTTTTACCTGCCTGCGCTAGAAGGAAGGCTATATTTTTCGAGCGGTACATGTTTAATTTATAATGCCGCCTTGAACATATTATTATACCATATGCTATAAATAAATAAATATAATCTCGTCACCCATATCTTTTAGGCTACGCAGAGAAAACTGTATTTAAAATATAAATGGAAGCTTTGGTTCATCAAGATTAATAGTTACCATATTTTGGCTGTGGGAATGGGTAAAAGTTCCAACGTCACATTTGCTAACTTTAATAACTATAGCTTGTAACTAACTATACATATTCTTTCTTCCTAAAATAGATTAGGAATTTCGGTACGTGGTTCAAATCTAGTCATGTCAGATTATTTCTTCATTAAGTTTATCGCCATTCAATAAGTTCATCGCCTCTGTGGTCTAGTGGTCCGGTGTCGGAGTTGACCGCAGGAGGTCCCGGGTTCGATTCCCGGGACGGGCAATTAAAAAAATGTGTTTTTCAGT
>DWBA01000761.1:0-12077 GCA_018236825.1 Apodemia zela
CATTAACATCTTTGGTGTCTATAGGCGAAGGTTGACTCTTTCCATCAGGAGACCCATCTGCTTGTTTGCTATCTTATATTATAAAAAAAAAACCGGGCGAGGCGTTGCAGAACTCTACCACCTAGTAGTCACGACGGTAGTAACACTTATAACAAATCGTTCGCTTTTTACGACCTGTCTAGTAGAATGGCAGGTGGTCTATTCTTCAAAGGGGGCCCAGACCAAAACAGGGACTGTGTTATTGTCGTGTTCCGGTTTGGAGGATAAGGTAGGCAGTAAACTTATGCAAGTGGCATTGGGCATTGACACCTTAATACACGCCCAGCAACGCACTTTCTTATGGTGAAGCTTATCTAGTGGGTAGTGATAATGGACTAACGGACATTTGCAAAGCCAAACTCAATACCTGTTATTTTGCCCGTCTTATGAGAACGAGTGTAGCCGAAAACCAGGTTTGGCTTAATAAAACACTAATAACTTTTACACCCACAGTATAATTTTTCGGCTTCTGCCTAACGGTTTTGCTCTAACACCCCCAACAAAATATAGAATTACAAAGAATCGAAAACATATTATTCCAGCCTATTTATACTATCTTTATCTATAATTATCCATTGTTATATTATAGCGTAAAACATTAAGTACATAATGACTCGTCTCACAACAATAGGTGCATCATTAAACACGTGCGCCACACCGGCGTGCATTATGTATATTTGTTGATAAGCGCAGTTGGTAACATGAGTAATTTTTGCGACGGCCCCGTTCGTTGTTGATGTATTCACACTTTCGCCAATGGGTCCAGAAAGGGATAGTGTCTCGGAAATCCTACGGTTTGTGGATTTCCAGAATCGATTTTCCCGTAGTGAAATTCAACTTTATACTAATACTTATATAAATAATATATAAATAATAATAATAACACTTATATAGATAAAACTTTATTCTAACAAATCCACGGAATACTCCTCTCGATAGATACGATAGAACATGAAAGACGATCTAAACTATCCGATTCTAAATAATTTGATCTGCTAGTTTGTTTGTCCTTTCTTGAAATGTTGGATAATATTGACATTACTAAAGACTCATAAGAAACTAAATGTGTTGTTATTTATAAATAATTATTATTGGTGGCTGGTGCAATCTTTCATCAGCCATTTTTTCTACTGTTCGAATCAAGCTGTCCTATTTTTACATAAATACTATCTTTCAAACACGACCAGTCTCTTTTCCACTAAATTTTCATAAAGCTCTCTTTTCGGTCGCTTTAATCCTACTTGCATGCTCTTTCTGACATACCGAGCTCTCACATTTACAATTATAGGTACAGGGAAAGATGGGCACTTCGCTTTGTAGTAGTTTCCTTACACTCCATTCACTCTATTTTCTGTACACAATTCCATTACTTCTAGAATCACATCCAAGATAAAAAAACTCACTTGTTTATCTTGGATGTGTCTCTAACACATCCAAAATAAACAAGTGGATGTTTATCATGGATGTGTTAAAATCACATCCAAGATAAACATCCACTTCACTTGTGTTTGCCCTACACGATCTAGCACAACCGTTATACTTCTTTCAAATATCAGTACCTTGGTTTTATTCACATTCAATTTTATGTCCATATTCCAAATACACTGTTTATCATAAATGAGACAGTTGTTTGTAGCTCAAGTAGAGTGGGGACTAAAAGAAAGCTTCGTATGCATGGTGCACCTAGTTCGCAAATAAAAACTTTTAAAGTTAAGGGCATTGAAGATACGAATCTAACTATCTATGTAACTATTGTTTTTTTTACAAAATATGATTCTTATGATAAACCCTCTATACATTCCTTTATCATCAGGCCACTTTCCTAGTTTAAAGCGTTTTTGCAGAGCAAAACATGCAAATAGCTGATGATCTTCGAAAGGGAATTCTACACCATCAGGTCAAGATTACCATGTCAGTACAATTTCATTGAAGTAACGGAATACTAAGTAGTATAGAAGATCGGCAAACTCATACGTCACATGAATTGACTTTTGTCTTCTTAACTAGCGTCTTTAAATGAGAAATATAATACCGCATCTATTTCTGAGCATTGATAAACAGGGATTTTCTTTCATGTTATCCTGAACTTAAAGAATTTTAATTTTAAATGTCTTAGAAGTTGCTCTATGTGACAGTAGTAAACACTGTGTGTGTGTGCAAAAGTGGCAACTTAAGTACTTAGTTCCAAAACAGAATATCTGTGGATAATATTGACACATATTGCAGTTTACGCCCAAAATCTGCGTTGGTTTCACACTTCATTGCGATTGAAACATTGCATAAACACAAAAGGCAGCAGAAATTAAGTAATAGTTTTAAAATAATGCCTACGCGGCGTGTAAAAAAAATTCCCCCTGTATTAGCTGTAGTCTGTCACGAGAAGGCGTTACTACGAATCTTAATATTTATAAATAAATATAGTTTTCATTAATTATTATTAAACAACACCAAATTTTTATTCGAAATGAACATAAGCAGTTGGTCAAAGTGACCTTTAATGGCTTTTCGGGCGAGCAGAGTGCTCAGCCAGAGTTTAAATTAAGCGGGCTAAGTGCACGCCCTAAGGGTGCCTCCTGTGAGACCGAACTTCTTGACGATACAAGCAGCAGCTCATGGCAGTATTTTGACGATAACTGGGAGAGTAACTTGACCAGGGTCTCGAGTCTTGGTGCCTGGAGGGCCGATACAGCGGGCAGAGTCCTTAGAGACTTAGGTATGTGCGTGTAAATTGTGCCGATCCGTACATACAGATGACAGACGTCCGGACAGACTCGAAGTTTTTTTTTCAATAAGTATATTTTGTATAAAAGGATTGTCTTTTAATAATATCAAATGCATTAAAACGTGTTTTTTCTTGAGATACGTGTATTTATATTATTATCCCACGTATAGCAATATTATAGACATTTTTATTTCAGAAAGTTCCCAGATTTCGCTAAGGCGTGAGTAAAGCATTAGCTCACGCTTCGATTGAGGCGTGGCATATTTTAAATGTACATACTTGAGGGTGGTCAGATGTGATTCTATATGTTGTATTTCAAATATGCTCGTTCTGTTTTTATGTGCATTTGTGAAGTGGGGTTTATTTGCGCGATTGTTTATTGGAAATGCTTTGTTCGGAGTTATTATAGCCGGCAGTTGGGAGCGTTGTGTTAGGGAAACATAAATACGTGAAGCGTACGGATATCGCCGGAGCCCGGTGTACAATGTGGGTTTGTTGGTTTTGCTTTTTATTATGTTTATAGAATAACGCCTGGTGTTTTATGTTTTACTAGCTTTCGCTCGCGTAGATGTATACCACTTGCGAGTAAAAAGCATTTTTAACTGAATTTATTTTTCATTTCTCCTATGGGAACTGAACTTAAGACAAAAACTACCCTATATGTTGTTCCGAACTCTCAGCTATCACCATGCCAAATTTCATCAATTTCTGTCCCGTAGTTTTTGCGTGATTGTCGGACAAATTAACAGACAGAGAGATAAGTTCTAATAATTAGTTTTTTCAACTTAACAAAGAAAAATTGCTAAGTTATTTCTTTCCCTAGTACGAGTGTGTGCACTGTTGACACGACAGGATTCGAACTAGCGACTACGCTTTAAATTCCATCAACGTGTCGGTGGTTTAGAGTGGCAAAATTCTCCTTTGCTTGATCGATTCTGTCGATTGTACTGATCGTTAGATTCTATACATATACATTATACATACGAGTACGTTCGATCATTAAAAAATTTCATAGGTATACTCGTATTTCGTGAAAACAGAAAACTCTAGAAGAAATTAATCAAATGAACTTTTTGAGCAGTGACTGCTACAATGCAAGGTTTCTTGTCAACTTCCAAAACAGTCAAATATATAATCGGCTCGGTGTCAATCTCAATCTTCCTTGAGTGTTTAAATATCTCTTCCATCTCCATCGCATCGATATACTCAGGAATTTTAAGTAAACGAATGGAACCATCTTCCAGACCAAACATCAGAATTTGAGCGTGCAGTGCTATTGACTTGATGTTGCATCCAAAGTTCTGGGCCGAGCTATACTCGTGCCAGTGGCCATCGTCGTAATCAATCGATCCAAAACAGTTTTCGCCGATCCCAAAGAAGAATACAATTGTCGTCATAGTCAATCTCCGTAAAGAAGCCCCCAAATCTTCCGGCAAGTGAGCCCAACATTTTGGAGGAAGAATTTCTAACTCAATTAACTTTCCGTCTTCTATCACCCCCTGATATAGAAACTGTGATGTACCACCGTCTTCCAGTGCTACTGCTGTCATATATTTTCCGTAAACAGCATGCGCAATAACATACTCATCGCCCCTTAGTTCTAAATTTAATGTCGGGCCAGGTGAAATATGGTTTTCGATTCTATCATACGAAGTTAGGATTCCTTCCATATCGCCTATGCAGAAATGCCGGAAATCTCCAATGCTGAGGCTTTTGGCGAAGAAACCATTAGTGGCGATTTCAGTCTTGTTTTGAAGGTCCCAAAACTTCAAGACGTAGTCCTCGCCTACAGATACGATCAGTACGTCGCCATTGGAATACCAAAATTCGACTTGAAGTACCATGGTGCCGTGGTCTGCTAAGTAAAATGGCTGTCTTATGTTATCAATAGTGTAACTTGCAATTAAACCGTTATCAAAAGCAACTGCTATATATTTATCAAAGGTAGAGACATACGAAATATTCCCCGAATTTGACGTTGGGACGATGGTGTCCTTCGTTGGCGAATTTACCAAAACCTTCTGCCATTTCTTGTAAGATAAATAAATCCCTCGCCACAGTATAGGATCATAAATATGCAGGAAATTGGACACCATATTATAGGGATAGGCCCGTTGCAATGCCATCTCCAGACAGGTGTTTGAAATGACATCATGGACTAACTCTTTCCACCTTGGGTCTTTGTTTAAGAGGTCCTCTATCAGGTCATAAAAGTGATGGCATACCAACCTTAGTTCCATTAACTTCGGCCTGTCTATCCTTTTGAATATTTCCAACCATATTTCGTTCGGAAAAATCACCTCCTCCATCGGAACTGAAAGGAACAAATCAGGAACCTTGAATGTGAGTAATGTACTCGTATAAACTATAGAGTGGTCATTTCTATTTATATATTATATAACTAGTTAACAATCGTCCGCTTCGCTGGACGTAAATTTAGTGATGAGTGATGATAAAAAAATATGTGGCATACATATGATTTGCGATATCGTGTGTTCTTACTTAATACCAATACAAATACCAGTTCTCATCAAGATCGGTCAGGCTTTCTCGAGTTATAACCGGACACCATACAGACAGACAAAAATTTGTATCTAGCGCATGCGCGCAATTCTGTATACAAATTTTTATCAAGATCAGTCGAGCCGTTCTCGACTTGTCGCAGATCACATACACACACACACACACACACACACACACACACACACACATACATACACACGCACGCACACATACATGCACATCATACTGATAGTCTATTAGTTGAAAAATTATTTCTATCAGCGATAGACATAATATTTCAAAATGATAAAATTGATGTAAGCGAGTCATAAAACGAATATTTATCTCGAAATTTGGCAAACAAATTGAATATACACTGCCCCCCAAGATAAGTGGCAAAAACGCTAGTAGAATAAAAAGCTAAATGTATGTATTTGACATAAGCGTACGACTGTGCTGTGACTGTTATGTCTAATCCAAACATTTATCTTTCTATTCTACTAGCGTATATGCCACTTGTCTAGGGGGCTGTACAGATAGACGCTACAGATTTATACCTATAGAAGTATATATAGATTATACCGACTTACCCGAGGAAATGTTATGTGTCTTTATAAATTAAATAAATAATCACTATTTCTATTAATATATTATTAAAATTCGTCGTGTTAACGTTTCTTGTTAAACAACAACTGAAATGATATTTAAATGTGAAAAGAACAATATTAACAAAACGAGAACTAACCAAAGTACGGAAAACGCGTGTATTCACTTCCGCTGATAACGGCTATTATTGCCTAATCACTAATGAGTAATGCCTGGTGCAGCAGCTGGTCTCATGCGCTGGCAGTAGGACCGAGCGGCACACGGAAATTGCCGAATGTGATCGATCCCAATATGTTGTGTTCATAACAATTATGTGTAAACAGATCGTGCTATTTTATTATCAATGTTATGGCTTAATATGATGAGCAACGAGTCATCTAAGAATGCGGTAAACCCCAATACAATAATACTGCACTCGCGAAAAGTTCAGTGTGTATTATATTTTTTATATGATTAGATAAATGATGGAAAGAGAAATCGCCTGACCAGAGATGTTAATGGTATATTGCTATCCATGTGGCGGGATGGTAATGCTACATGCATAAGTTTACCGGCTACCTTACCCTCCAAACCGAAACACGATAGTCGATAGTGATAAGCACTAAGGCGGTGGTATTAGACTCGAGCGAACTCTACCACCTAGAAGTCACGATGGAGAAGGTGACACATGTAGCCAATCGTTCGCCTTTTACAAATTGCCTGGCAGAATGGCAAATCGTCTTTCCTACAAAAGGGGTTCAGACCAACACGGGGTAAAAGATGATTTGAATATCGTCACGTATTTAAGAGTCTTTCTGTAGGGCTTGATATTATTTTTAAAAGTGAAAATCGGAAAACCGAATTTGGGAAAGTACCAAAGTAAAGGAGAAATTTGCAACGTGTTATACAAATCGAGAATGAAGAATAACCACGGGGAAACTTGTGGTGAAGTATTTAAGTGGCCAGCACGCTAAACACATAATAAATAGCACCACCAACACCTGTTGTTTGACATGGGACCAGATTTGGACGCCTAGGAAGATGGTACCGGTGAAACGGATAGCGGTGAAACACGAGGACTACGAGCTAGTAGAGTATTTAATCTCAGTTTCTATCATTGCATAAAATATTCATAACAATAAAAATGGCGACGGATTGACGCCATATCAATTAGTGGAACAGGAAAATGACCGCAATAGGAGCATTTTCCCTGGGAAATGTTATCTATAAGTGTACGTTTCATAACGCAAACGTTGACGTAATTGTCATAATTTATGACAATGTTGAGGCGGACTATCTATTTAGATAAATGTTTATTTAAAATGATGATGAAATATTGATACAGAAATGCTATTATAATTAAGTAATCATTTATATTATAATAGCATTTCTGTACCAATATATTTTTAACATCATTTAAGAATTTTTTATCATTTTCTTCCGATTTAAATTTTTTTGGTAATTTGTTGTATATTTTTACAGCCATAACGTTTGGTCCGAGCTGTGCAAATTGGTAAATCTTAGTTATATTTCAATCTGGTTGAATATTTTCGTGGGTGTTCGATTAGCTTTAAAAAACGGGATATTTTCTAATAAATGTGAGTATATCTAATATATAAATTGAAGGAAACGTTAATATTTTGGTTTACTAAACACCATTCTGGTTCTTTTATATTTGCAAATCGAGTCGAGCCGTTCTCGGATGCGGATACATTTTTTTGCGATACAAAAAGATCCGTAGCATTTACACCATTGCTCCATAGTATAATGTCGTATGTTAACCACGAATAGGTATAGGCGTAGTAGACAGATAAGGCTGTATATTGGTCAGTCGCTTTTCGGAGTTCCCTTAGTACATATGTGAAACTCCTCTATATATAGTCTATACATATAGTTATGTAACTGATTGAAGTCGTTTACAAAATATAAACTTGTGTCGTTTATAAAATATTCCATCAAGTCGAGGGCGTACAGAAATAGTAGTTCATTTATACAACAGGTTTCTTATTCATTCGCGGGTGTAAGTCGGGACTCGAGTCGTTTGCGGCACGGCTCGATCCTTACTCGATAAATTAATTCATTGCGGCCACTTTCATGCGCTCGGGACAAAAGGTTTTCTTTTACAATAACATCAATTAACTTCTCCAGGTACTCAGTTTATAAAATAAGAACTTACACCAGCTAGCTAGTGAATATGAAGACTAAAGATCACGACCAAGAACAGGAGAAATTTCACGAGCAAAATAAAAAGGACAACAAACAAGGAAATGCTACCAAAGTAGTAATTGTGCGTTGGTATCCATGTAGCCGATATCATAATAATAATCTTCATTGATTTTTTCCCATTTTGTAATTATCTCTTGACACAACAGAATATTAGCAACCGTAGGATTGCTTGGGGAGACAGGAGTCCAAACTGAGTAACACCCGTATTATAAATTAAATGCGAATAATGCATAAGTTTACCGGCTACCGTACCCTCTAAAAGGGAACTTGTCTGTGATAAGGACCAACAACAAGAAAAACGTAAGGTGGAGTGACTAAACACATGCGAGACGTTGCAGCATTCTACCACCCAGCAGTTACGATGATAATACGTTTAGGTTAGTGCGGATCAACACGGGGGACGGGGAATTGAACAAGCATATGTAAGGCAATTCAAGAGTAACTAGAGAGCGCTGTAATGTGCTGGACGAGTTCGACTAGATTGACACCTGTCGAGACGCGTTTGGCGGTGATTTTTTCCGTTTAGTCTTCACACGTCCCTTGTAGGGGGACGGGGAGATGGCTTCGGGGCTGATGGCCCCCTTACCATTGAGTCATACGTCGGGTCATTGGGTTTAGAAATACCAATTAGTAATCATTTGTGAAAATAAGGAATGTGTGAGAAAAGAATAGTTTAAAAGTTACTCTCCCAACCACGTTTTCTTCACGCCGTCGCGAGCGATCAGCTCTGCCAGGTGAGACCCAAGAGGGGTTTGGTGGTGAAGTGATTGTTGTGGACTTAAATAAGTAAATATGTTTTTGTACTGTTTAGTTGATTTTTTGAGTATTAACAATGTTATTTATTTTATAATAATGGATAACATGCCCCATTGCTTATATATTCATACTAAGCTCAAAGTTATTTTTTATTTAGACGTCAATTTCACGTGCTTAGCTTTGAATTTGAAACATCCCAGATTCAAGAACCATTTCAAAATATCTTTCTTGTTTCTTTAACCAGGTATTCAGGAAACGAAACAATGTTTTGAATAAAGCCTGAACTATGAAACGTTTGTATGAAAAGAGCTAATACTTTTGAACTATTTTATCCGTTTGCCATCAGAAGTTATTCAGTGAGGCCGCTCCAAGTCCATTGTTTCCTGACAATAGATCGCGAAGACTACAATTCGTAGCGTAAATAGCGGACACAAAAGTGATGTCGGCTATATTTTAAATTGAAGTTTGCTCTCTCTAAATGTTATTGTTGTATAAGAGGTTTGAATTGTAACCTCGGCTCTACTCTAAAACGTAAGACTCCCTTTCTTCGCTATGGGCATTGTAAAAATAAACTAAAGTTACATAAAGATAAAGGATGTTGTTTGCTATTATAACGAAAGATAAGTAAATTGAATAATGAGTCGAACAACAAAAACATACAAAAGTAATATCAATACCGAGTAACAATTTGTTATTCTACGAGTATATTGATATTGTTTTTTAATTCTTGTAAAATGTAAACATACAAATAAAGATGCGTTTTTGAGAACTTGCAAGGTTAGTAAAATGTTTTTGTTAAAGAATTTAGATATAAAGTATATATACTATTTCATTCAAGTGTTAGACGTTACATTTTAATCAGTTTGTCAGTTTTTTCATTTACGTACTTCAATTTTTTACAAAGGTGAATTAGATTTATTCCAATGTTGTCATATTAATTAGGTGAACATATTATGATAAATCATTTTGTTAGTTACGACAAATTTGAGAAAAAGTATTGTCAGTAAAGCTATGTAACTAATAATACAGAGTGTACAGTATATCAAAGTTGAATAATGACAAGATAGAGAAAACTTTAATAACTTCAAGGAGACAATAGAAACTTCCGTTGCCATTATGCGCCCATATTACTCGTGCTACTTTCGACTTCCAAGATAAGTAAAGGCTTTTTCATATAATTTGTGCTACTTTAGGCTTTGTGCGTATAGAAAAGTTTTGGAAAAAGAATTACTGTTGCTGTTCTTCTACTGAACATAATGTATGTTAATGTTCCAGAACATTGAAACCCCTAACTGAAAAAAGTGAAACGATAGAAGTTGTTAGGCTTATGGGGAACACTCTACAGTCTACACCCATTATAAAAGTTTTTGGTGAATCACTCAGGAAAAACATATTTTTTGGAATAAAAACACCCTTTGATCTATTCTACCAATCTTTTTTGCATTAAAGATTGTCGATAACTTTCTAAGTCATCATCTGCCTGTGTGCCAAATTGATCCAGCCGTTTTTGCGTGATTGAGTATTAAGCACACAAACTTTCACATTTATAATATGAATGGGATTACTATTATTTTTTTTAATTTCATTACATTTACACTTAATAAGATGCTATGTATCCTTACACTCAAGCGATTTCAACGATGTAAATTTAAAAAGCAATATATCCTTTTAAAAAGATAAGAAACATTTGCCTTAAAAATATTTGTTTTTAATTCAGATCAAATAAAATATATTTATTTCTAGCGGTCAAACAATAAAGAAACGCTACAAGGAAATATAATAAAAAATATATAAAAAGTTAAAATCCAAAATAAAACTTTAAATCGCAATATTACAATTTTTTATCTTGTTACACTATATGCAAGTTTCAACGCTTCTCAGATGGACCTCGGTCCCCAGGCAGTACACCTTGCCTGGCTGGAAAGATCTTCCTTTTCCATGTCATGGGTGTGACTTCATCCACCTCCACAGTTATGACGTCACATTGACATTATTTTGCCTGCTGGTTTTTACCGCTAAGCTCTTCAGCGGTAACGAACCGTGGCGCCACAACTTCTTACAGACGTAATTAGGGAAGAGTGGAGGATTTAAATTCTGTATTTTCGCGCGTAAATGCAAGCCACACTGACAAACTATTAACTTACCTTGAAAGTTTAATCCGCATCCAATTTAATCCGTGGTTTTGACTCTCTATTTAACATAGATTGCATTGTTATTTGTTTTGCTGCGATAGATTTGTAATGATGATTTTTTTCGTCCCTGGAAACGGTTGCAAATCAAATGCCGTTTGTTATCAATTTCGGTAATTTTTTCGTGGTCGCGATGTGATATCACAACTACGCGGAATATTCGTTAATATCTGATTATTGTCACGTGTTCTGTATAAGTGCTAATTGATTAAGTAATACAATGCTTGGCGCATTGACACTCTGCAACAGGAATAGATAATGCAGAGGTGCCAGACCCGGGCGAGACGTTTCGAAACTCTGTCACCTAGTAGTCAAGATGGCTGTGACACCTATATAGCCAATCGTTCGCCTTTTACCAACTGCCTGGCAGAATTACTAGATAATCTATTCTTCTACGGGGGTCTAGACCAACACGGGGAAAAATTACTATCCCATGATAAAGAAAAAACGTTGTTAACATATTGCAGAGTTCAACAAATATGAAATTATTAAACCAAAATACGAAGTTCCCGTCGTATAATAATAACAGAACGGAGGGAATAAAATTCCATAGGTCGATCCGAATGAACGAGATTTTATTACAGTCGTGATCGAGCGACGAACATTGCGGGAAATATAGAATTTCCATTAAAAGGATCATTGTAGGTACGTTTGGTTTTTGTACAGTCAATTACATAATATTGTTACCCCTATTGACTTTTACGTAAAACGTCGCTGATAATACTGAAATAAATATTTTAAGTAAAACATCCCTGATGATACTGTAATTAACTAATCTAATAAACAACAAACAGCTTACTTGTTCACTACGAACTAGAAAACAAGTTTTATAGAAATAATTTAATTAATCCATGCCTATATTTAGGCTGAAATTAAAACGTATGGCTTTAACTTCTATACTGACTGGGCTATAATTTCAGGCGTTCATATTTTAACCGACTACGCGATCTTGACTACGCGTCAATGGGGTTGACTACGCGTCAAATGGTGGGGGTCGAGTTCGATTCCCGACAGGGACAAACATTTGTGTGATGAGCATAGATGTTTGTATTTCTGGG
>DWBA01000762.1:0-12077 GCA_018236825.1 Apodemia zela
ATTACAATAAGGAACTGGTTATAGTAACTTGATGAAGATTGAAGTCTGAAGTCTGAAGTGTGAAGAGTCTGGAGAAGCAGTGTTTATATTGAACCATACAGTCCACTACATTTACTAATGGATGTTTTTCAACTTTTGTTTCAAAATCAGCTATTGATGGCTAGATTTTAATACGTATATGCATCGATGACAGCGAAAAAAAGGAAATAATCAGACATTCGTGGGTAATACGAGTATGCACATTGATGATATTGTATGCAAATTATTATGAACTAGCTGACCCGACGAGCTTCGTACCGCCTATTGACAAATATTGGCATTAATATTTATACGACACTAACGTCGCTCAATTGTTTTGCCTTCCCGGAGCCCCTCCACTAACACTTAAACTTTATGGTATGCTATTAAAGTTCAAATTGACTTTTAAGTATTATTACGAATCTTTTGTATGGGAATATAGAAAAGTTTTGTTTTCAGACAATTTCAGGCAATTTTTAAAAAAATTCGCTCCGTATGAATCATCCTCGTACTTCAAGGAATATTATAAAAAGGGTTAGCGAAATCGGTTCAGCTGCTCTCGAGATTTACGCTTAGCAGCACATTCAGCGATACATTATAGATAATAAGTCCACTAATATGAATGTTTGTGTATGTGTATATTTGTTACTTCTTAACGCTGAAACAACTGAACAAATTTGCATGATATTTGGAATACAGATAATATGTATCCACTCATTACATAGATTTCATTCAATCCATCCATCCATTTTAGCCTGTCGGAGTTACACGAGTAAACACACATACACACATATAGCAAACAAGTAGATGGCTCTCTGAATATAAAGAAATAAACATCGGGTATTTGCTCTGTAGAGGTTAATGGCGCATTGCCCTCTATGTCATAGGAATTAGGAAAATAATCGTAAAATGCGAATGTATGCCATATTTGTCACTGAAAAGTGATTTCTGGCGGTAGACTTTTACTATATTTTGCCGGAGTATGCTACCAATTCCACCTTAGTTTGCGACGATAGCGTCAGTGCTTATCACTCATGTGTGGTGTGGCTGATTTGCTATTTTATGACAAGAAAAAAAAAGTTTTTATAATTTATACTTTCCATCGTCGGCGCTTGGTGAAACTCTGTCATAATGATTATTTTGAATTTAAACACTTGTACTGTTTCACACTTTGAAACAGACAAACAACACAAAGTGTGAAACAGTACAAGTTTTTAAATTCAAAATAAAAAGTTTTTAACTACACAATAACGATATAGCCATATTCTTCTGATTTTAACCAGTTTTTACCAAAATCTCTAGACTGTGAACAAAAACTTGGTATGATTACTCTTGAACGCAAAAATAATATGTTTTCGACAGAACGCTTCTTAAATTGCTTGATACGCCATAATTCATTTTAAACGGTAAATTCGTATGCAAGAGCCGATATCCCTGATAAATTGGGTATGTGTATTTAATAATGACATACAGCAGTAATAATTATATGGTAGCGGTGATTATATTATGGCCCAATAAAACTGTCGTATTTCGTCAATGTTAATACTCCAATTAGGACGCTTTTTTCAATTAAACAAAATTCTATGCATGTTAATTTTTCTGTATACACACCGTTGTCCATAACTTTTTATATTATCTGATAGTAGCATTATAATGAACCAATAAAACTGTCGTGTTTTATCAAAATTAATGCTCCTACTTAAACACGTATTTTATATAAAATTCCTATATATTAATTGCAAACTTTTATACACGACTTTTTATTCTTCCGTTCATCAACTGTATTCCTATTTGGGCGCGTAAGTAATCTAAATTCACATATTTTTATATAGTACTCGTAATAATATACCTACGCTGCAGCGTGCAGCCCGCTGCATTATAACAGTTTTTGGTGAATCCCGCGGGAATGACTCATTTTTCCGGGATCAAAAGTAGCCTATGTGCTATTCCAGGTCATCATCTACACGTGTGCCAAATTTCATCAAAATCCGTTCAGTGGTTTTGGCGTGATACATCCAAACATCTAAACTTTCGCATTTATAATATTAATATAGATAATATAGATACTAGTTGCGCCCGCGACTTCGACTACTTGACGTATGTCTGGGTTTTAATGGTTTTTACGGTGTCCTTTTTATAAAATAAAAGTAGCTTAATTTATTACCCCTTATAAAATCAGCTATCTGTCAATGAAAATTCAATTAAACAAGTTGGCTCGGGCTACTTTGAAGAATAAACCAAATGCCGTTCTGCCAGGCATGTCGTAAAAGGCGAATAATTGGCTATGTGAGTCACTACCATCGTGGTTACTAGGTTTTTTTAATATAGAGTTCAGCATTGTCTCGCTCGGGTCTGGTACCACCGCCTTTCCTATTCCTGCCGCAATAACGTCAGTGCTTGTCACTGCCGTATTCCGGTTTGGGGGGTAAACTTACGCATGTGCCATTAAGACTTTACCACACGATAGCAACGCACAATTAACATCTTTGGTGTCTATAGGCGATGGTTGACTCTTTCCATTAGGAGACCCATCTGCCTGTTTGCTATCTTATGACATTAAAAAAAAAAGTTTGTATGTAAAACTATCTACGACATGTTAACCTAGTTGCAGTGGAAGCTGCGTGGGTCAACTGGTACCTATGTAATAAAATACTGGTTCTATAAATAAAATCTGACATGTCTAATGATTTTAACTCTGCCCAGTGATCATGTCACCACCTTTCAGGATTTAAATGTCAAAAAAACGAAAATGATTTGTGTGTAAGTTGCGATGCTGCTCAAACATGTCTTCACATTAGAATCTATAATAAGCTGGAAGAGAATTAATCCAGTATTGCATGAGTTTGTGTGTTTATAATTTACCCGAAAGTTTTGTGTTTCTCAAATGCAATTGATTTATAGTTTTAGAAGATACAAAACTAAACAAGCTACATTTTTAAAAATCGGGTGCTAGCGTACGCGTGTGGTGTGTATGTCTATGTATGTGTTTGCTTGTGTGTGTGAGTATGTGTGTAAGTGAATGTGACTATGCGTATGATATAAAAATATAAACAAATTCATTTCCAAACATAAATTAGAATAAAATGTAACTTTTAATCTTATTAGCAAAAAGAAGACGATCAGTTTATACTAGAATTTAATTAATAATAATAATTGTCAGTCTCTTTACAGTTGATGAACAGTAAATATCAACATATTGTATTAATTATGAAGTAGTTTACTAATTGCGGTGCATGTTTTGTCACTGGATAAGAGAGCAATCACAGCAAGTTCGAGATCTTTGCACGAAGCATATCACCACCTGACCACACGCTGTTGTGCAAGAAATAGACAAAAGCCATCGCGGACTTTTTCTAGTCCTATAGAAAGGAACAATCCTATCATACAATATTTTGTCATATGTTAAAAGGATTAGGCAGCGTATTTGGTGAAAATTTCTAGCTGGTTTGGCAGCAAAAATCGTAGCTATTTTTCAAAAAATTCAAAATTCAAAAACATATTTATTCAAATTAACCTTTACAGGCCCTTTTGACGGTTTCAAACAATTTCAACATTATCTTAATAAATTATATTCCTACAATTTACTCATTAATTCCGCTATCCGTTTTTAGTAGTTTTTGAATGTATCACGAACATACTGTATCTGTATGTCACAGACGCGGCGGGAGTCTTTGCTTAAATATGTAATGATTTATTGAAAATATATTATATTTTGTAACAGATTTAAAAGAACCAAGTAAATAAACAAGCAATCTACACAGACACATTGAGTGGTGACTACACACAGAAGCAGCCCTACCAGTGGCAAGGCAGGACCGCTACGAATTTTTTATTGAAAGCCACCCTGCCCCACCCTGAGGGTGCATAATTACGTGGCACCACCGCCATCCACGCAAGGTGACGTGACGAGGCGAGCCTTATAGGCATTTTGTGAGTGCACATCAGCCATGCAAAAGATATAGTTTTTTGACAAACCTCTATAGGGTGGCGTTTTCAGAGAAACTAGTCTAATTAAAATGTTCTTCTTTCGTTGAATAACTTCCATAGCTGTATTAGATAATGGATATTATTTCCAATATCCATACCACTATATAAATCTATAACTGTCTGTAGGTACACCGATTTTTAATAATTAAAAAAAAATATTACTATCTTAGTGTGAAACTGTACAAGTGTTTTGATCGATAAATATTATCTTAAAATGGAGTTTCACCAAGTGCCGACGATCAAAAAGTGTAGAATACACCGATTTTTTTCGTGATAAATATTTTTTATTAGTGACTGACATCAATTTTGCCATTTTGATATATTTTGCCATTTTTATATCATAGTATAACAAACAAGCAGATGGCTCTCCTGATGGAAAGAGAAACCGTCGCTTATAAACACCAACCGCAACTCTACCACCTAGTAGTCACGATGCTAGTGACAGGTATAGCCAATCGTTCGCCTCGTACGACCTGCCTATCAGAACGACAGTTGGTCTATTCTTGAAAGAAGCCTGAATATACATGGCAGTAGCACCGGATTGAAAACAACACAGACGGTCCTTTTGGTGCCTGTAGACACCATAGATGTTTATAATGCGTAGCCATATGTATACGATGAGGATGTAGGTACAGACATGTGTGCAAGATTCGGCAACTTACGAAAAGAACCCTTATTATAATGTTGTATCTAACGGCAGTAGTTAGTCATATAAGTTGTTATTGCCCTGATGATGCTTATAAAAGCGGAACCGGTCGGTTAATAATATATGTGTTAATTAATTGTGAAACAGTACAAGTGTGTTTATTAAAATATTTCAATTAACATGGAGTTTCACCAAGTGCCGACGACAAAGAGTGTAGAATAGAGTAAGACAGTAATAAGCTCCCTAATCGTGTCTGAACGAAGGAACTTATGAATATTAGAAAACCAAAATTGTTAAAGAGAAGTTTGTTTGTTTTTGGCGACTGGTATTCGTACCCTCTACCTCCCTCCTAAAGAATTTGACTTGAAAATATGATTCAAGTCAAATTCTTTAGACTTTGAACACTAAGGAATTTGACTTGAATCATACTCATGATGCTAAAGTACTAAATGGTAGAGTTCTAAAACATCTCGCCCGAGTTTAGCACCGCCGCTTTACCTTTTTCTTGCTGAAACAACGTTGGTACTTGTTCCTGTCGTGTTAAGGTAAGGTAGCGGGTAAACATACCTACCATACCATAAATAATAACGCAGGATTAACATTTTTGGTGCCTATATGCGATAGATATCACAAAAAAGAATCAGGCCAACAATTTTCTTGTTTGTTATTTTAAAAAATAAAAAAACAATTTGGCATTCTCAAATTTAAAATAGACGAAGAGATGTTTAACTAGTGTCATATTCTACTCAGCCCCAACGGCAAGAGGCGCTGCGCGGTAACTGCATTTGGTTTGGTTTTTGATAAGATACTATGAAATATAATATACCTAATCGGTGTTCTTTTTAAATTATAACTTCATTAAAATAAAACTATTTGTTGTTGAGTTTAATTATAATATAGTAGCGATCGTGGCTACCTGTGGCTGAAAGTCGACCATAGACTAAAAAAAAACTTAAGTTTGACAACTGACTTCAGTCGTAAAGAAAATAATACACATTTCTGTGTATACTCTTATTATCATGTATGTCACATGAATATAGTGCTTATTTTTATTAATTTCATATATTTCTTATGCATTTTATTTAAAAACATTAGGTATCTGCAGTCCTCCGTATTGTAAACTTTAAATGTGTCAAATTTCATACTCCACCGTTCGCCCAATTATCTTAAAAATAGGTGAAGGGAAAACTTTGAGGTACACAGTGAAAACTTTTCCCTTCACGTAATAATATTTTTTTTACTATTTAAAGAGATACTGATTAACTATATATATATATGTGATTATAAAACAATGTATCAGTACATTTATATTATTAAAAATATATTAAGTAAAAATAAATATACATATCAACTTGCCAAATTTTTGACTAACAGGAATAGAGAATCCCGGCGTATTCTTACTCTGAGTGGTTAGAGGTTATTATTACGTACCTAAATATAGATAAACCTAGCTACGACTGTGCTTTGGATGTTACAGGATTTGCTAAAATACATTTTCATTGTAATTTTATATGGTCAATGCATCTTCTACTATCTCTCACCCAGTATCAGGCAACATTCATGACGTGTCCGCCGCGGCTGGGTGCAGAGAGGCAAATGCGAGCCAACGCATCGGCGGCGAGCGCCAGGAGCGCGGTTATTATGCGACTACTAATGACGGAGGGCGGTTGATTAAGAAACCTAAGTTAGGGCGTGGCCACCCCCGGGCTGCCCATGCCACCCGCGCCCCATATCACTCCGATACATAATTAAAGGTGTATCAATTTTATAAGTACACACTTTTTTAATCTGTGATCACTGGGTTTTAATTAAGGAGAAATGTTTGTAAGTTTTATTTTTGGCTGTAATTTGGACTGCGTGACAAGAGCTTACGTTTGTATGATAGTTTTATTTAATTTGTAATGTTTTGTTCAGCGATTATGAGATGATTCATTTTCACAACAAAATATCGAAATTATTAATAATTAAGCTGGTTATTATTTTTAAAAAATTGCAATGTTTTTGGAGGGACCAGCATACGTATTTTGTGTTAGCTTACAGGGTAACTGGTGGAGAATGCCAATAGGTATTTAGTTCGCCTTTTGTTTACCTATAGGTACTTATAACAAGGAACAATAAAGCAAAATAAATAATATACCTTCGCTGTTGGAGACAAACAATGTCTATAGATGTCGGAGATGAGGAAGGTGCGCTGCCGTGTGACGAGGGCGTCATATGCCACATCGTGGATTAGTTAGTTAGATTAACGTAACAACGAACTAAATAAACGTTCGGTTATGTATCGGAAGTATTCGGTTTAACGCAATATTGTAAATATGATTTATTACCACTCCGCACACTGTTGTGCACATTTCTCACAGGTAGGTATGTATATTGGTTATTTCTGTCACCACATGATATCAATCTTTAACCATTCTAGAAGTGTGCTTACACTATTTGTAACTTCACTGCTGTTTGTAAAATATAAGATAAATAAATATTTTAAAGGTCATGTAACAATTTGGAGTTTTATTTTTAAACTTGTTGAATAGATAAACTTTACATTTGTATTAATAAATTAAATAATAATAAAACTAAAACGTCAATGTAGGTACTGTTATAGTAGGCAGGGCAATAAACATTGAAACCATTGCGGCAGTATTTTGTAAGTTGGTGGGACCAAACACGGATGAGACGTTGCACAACTCAACCACATAGTGGTCACGATGGTAGGAGCACGTTTGGCCAATAGGTACTTTTACAAACTGTCTGGTAAGAAGGCAAGGTCATTCTTTAAAAGGGGCCCGGATGAACATTGCGACAAATAATTAATAGTTTCATCTCAAATATTTAGATAATTAGTAGGTATGTTGTGTATGTGGTATGTTATAACGATCAGTCTATATATAAGCAGTCAGGGTTTTTTAAATTATTATAGAATACTTGAAATATCATAGATTCATCCATTATCTGATAAGTCAGATATTTTTACTTTCATTGTTACAAATGAAATGAGAATTGAATTAAACTAATTATTAGTTACCAAACTAAAATAAAACACGTACCTATCTATAGTTATACCACTTGACTGAAAAATAAAGCATAGAATAATAAATTTATACAGAGAAAGACTTTCCATCAGCGATTTAGCGGATGAACTTGGTATAATGCTAAATAATGTTATTTGTTTTCTATTTTTTTTTCAAATACTTATATTTAATATTATTTAACAGATTAACACTGTGTCACTGTAGGTAAACCGTTAGCGTGACTCTGGCGATGTACCACGCCATGTTACAATTGGCCGTCCTCGGAAATGTGACTTTCGTCAAGACAATGATCGCTCTGATACAAAAGGTGCGAGAAGATTGCTTCATAAATACATTCCAATTTAATAATCAATAATAATAATCGTAGTCTGAGACAAATAATTAGCTACTGCTAATCATTTGTCTCAGACTACGATTCGTCGTAGACTAAAGGAACCTGGCATACAACATCGTGTACCAGCTAAAAAACCAACGTTGACACCAAAGCACAAAGCTTTGAGATTACAATTCGCTTAAAATTATTTGCGCTACGATTTCGTAAAAGTAATTTTTTTCGACGACAAAATATTTTGTACTTCTATTCACGGACGACTCTCCATATCTCTCTTTCTCTACAGAGTTATAATCACGATATCTCTACGGAGACCTAATAATATGCGATATCATTACATAGTATAAAACAAAGTCGCTTTTTCTGTCTCTAACTCCCTTTGTACGCTTAAATCTTAAAACTACGCAACGGATTTTGATGCGGTTTTTTTTAATAGATAGAGTGATTCAAGAGGTAGGTTTATATGTATATATTTTACCCGTGCGAAGCCGGGGCGGGTCGCTAGTTATATATAAGAAGATTAGAGTTCCATTACACAAATATTATTATATCGGTTGCTCTGTGAAGCAGACGAAGTGAACTGAACGTTCAAAGATGCTCCCGATTCACTGTTTCTATAGGTAGTGATCCCTATCACCGAATTTTCCCATCTTGCTCTTTACGATCACTAGAATCGACAGTTTTACGTGCTCTACTAAGCCTGGTAGTAACAGCACCAGACTATAACTGGCCATGATTATACAGTATGTGAAAAAACCCTGTCCGACCCGAAATGAGCATATAGCTAGGCCGATGACATTATCGAAAAAAGTAATAAAATGATTGTTTATAAAGATAAAAATAGTATAGATTTTACAACACTTTTACAACACATTTATATAATTGTATAATTATCCACACTAATGTTATAACGATGTAAAGATCTGCTTGTAACGGAAAAACTCAAACCGACCTCTTTTAAATTCTCTGGACCTATTTAAAAATTTACCGATATAAAGCTACATTATCACTGACAAACATAGGCTACTTTTTTACCCAACTGAGTAAAATGAAGAAATATGTGTGGGGTCAAGCAAACGAAGTCGCGGGGAACAGATATTATATTATCCAAAGTTAATTGATGTAATATTAAATAATGTATAATTTGACAAAAACCCAGCCACGATGTAGTGAAATATTTGGTCAGTCGTTAGTCTTTAACAAGTTGCCCGGCAGAAAAGCAGGTGGTCCATTATTTGAAATGGGCCCGAATCAACACGGGAATATCTCGCATCTATGTAAAAGCCGTTCGTTTACTATCTTGTATCCTTAAAGTATCTTCACGCCCGTATCCCCGAAGAGGTAGGCAGAGATACAACAACTGCACCCGCGATTAGCCGAAGATATTCGGTCCCACAACGTGATAGGTAGCGAACGTATAGCCAATCGGACACTTATCCAATCCCATGCAACTTTGTTTTTATCAGAAAACTGAAAAAACACATTTTGAATTTCCCGACACAATAATCGAACCTGGGACTTCACGTGGTTAACACCGACACCGGACCACTAGACCACAGAGGCGATTTGTGTTGTATCCTAATTCTAAAAAAGCTACACTAATCACCAACTCCAGTTACTAACAGGCAGTTAGCAAGTTAGCATTCAGTATCATTTTACGAAGTCTGGTAAAACAATGTCATGATACCGGATATTTAGATAGTGGATGGAGTTGTTGACGTCAGTGTATGGAAAAATGTCGCACATCGGTATAGACGCAAATGATAGCATTGGTTCACGTAAATCATCGTTACTGGCTAGATTAAGAATGATTGGACATAAAACAGCCTAATAAAATCCCATCAAATTATTCAACATAAATAAATAAGGTCACGACGACATCCTCAAAGAGATAGGAAGTGCAACTAGTACACTCGCAATAGAGAATATACAATAACTATCAAGTCCCATGATACGAAAGGACCTACAAGCCAATCTGGAATATATCCAGTCTCCAGCGCGATGTTGAAAAGACTCCAAAGTTAGTTCGGAATGACTTGTTGACTCAGACTTCGGGCTGAAAATCTCATGCGTCTATACCGAAGACAATAGCACTAGATCAATCAAGCGACAATCAGCATCATACCGCTGAATTAAAACATTTAAAATGCTCCGGACACTAAATATTTATAAATAATTGTTATTACTTGGTAATATTGAGCCTAATACATAATATATTGTTTTATCTAGATTTAATATCTAGCCTCGGGTAGCTCGTTTCTCCATATAAGCAAATTACCGACACCGTGCACTTTTAAGCTATTTAGCCTTACGTCCGGTTCCCTTGCGGGGTAGGCAGAGTAAACAGATCGTCTATAGATTTTCCGATTTTAGAAGAAATTGAGAATTTTTTAATAAATGGTAATTCGGTGTTATTTCACTATTAATAAATAAACTTTTACAAAATTGTAGATTAAAAAAAAATTGTAAAACTTGTTTGTTATTTGTCATTCTAATGACAAGGGACTTGCCACCCAAGGGATTTTGGGGAAAGTAACAGAATTGTTAAAATTGCTTTAATTTTGAAGTATCAATGTCGCCGTGTTGTTCCGGACCTCCTTTGAAGAATGGACCATCTGCAATTCTGTCAGGTAGTTCGTAAAAGGCGAACGTTATACGTTGGCTATTCGTGTCGTTACCATCGTGACTACTATCTGGTATAGTTCCGCAACGTCTTTGCTGGTTATATGGTTTATATTATGCTATGGTTTCTATTTCCATCAGGAGAGCCATCTGCTCGCTCGCTATCTTATGACAAAAAAACATCAATTTCAGTCAGTCGTAAATAATGTATACAATAAATAAAAAAACCGTATTAGCATCCAAATCAAAATCACATTGAACATAATTACGTAACTATGTTAAAATCACATGCCTAAGATAGTCTTTATCAATTCACTATTCATAATTTCCGTCATAACTGTAATTTTAATTGTAACACATAATCTTATTCTGAGTGTTGATCGAGCATTTCGACGCCAACGATACTGATTCACAAAAGCCAAACATTATCGCTACACGAATATAAATATCACGATGTGTACATAACATAATACAGACGATAATTACATACATAGATGAGTGTGAAATATATCGTGAATAATATGCAATCACATGGATTTATATCATTGTAATAAAGTAAATAAAAAAAAGCGACTTAAATTTCTGTCAAAAATGTGTATGGGTGTACATAGCTCAAAAACTACTGAACCGATTTTGATTAAGCTTGGAACTGTTATTTAAGTTGGAATAACTAACTTGATTTAAATCAAAGCTGTTCGTCTCGATATGTCTTTTAGTTTCCGAGAAATTCGTGGACACACATACAAGTATACATACACTTACGACATTTAGCACACATGCTTGAAAGCATACTCAAATATTATCCCATTCCAACAATGTAAGATACATGAAGATCCAACTGATAACATTCTTGAAAAACTTTAAAAAACTGATAATATTCTTACTTAGGAATCGTCTAAAAATATATAAATAAGAGTTAGCAGAGGTGCTCCTAATGCACTCATGAATAGCCAATGCAATTACTTATCTATACTAATATTATAACATTGTAGAGTTTGTTTGTTTGGTTGTACGCGCTAATCTCGAAAAAAAAATCTTTTTGAGTTGGATAGCCTGTTTATCGAGAAAGGTGATAGGCCATATACATAACGCTACGACCAACAGGAATTATTTTTGACCCACTCCCTCTTATGTGACGCAGACGAAGTTGCGCGGGTCAGCTAGTTATATATATGGGTCAATACGTCAACATATTCACAATTAGATAAGTTAGATAAGGTAAGTCATTTTCAGAAAATCTGTAAAAAAAACGGGTAAAAAAATAGCTCACTCCTGGTAAATGTAGTAGAGTCGTTTTTGAAGTAAATCGTAACAAAAAATCAAAACTTTCCTTTTTATAATATTAAAATGTAGAAAGGGTATTGTCCACACCACAGGCTTTGAATGACCATGCGTTTTTTTAAAAACTATTTTTACCAAAAATCTTTATTTTATTTACAAAAAA
>DWBA01000763.1:0-12077 GCA_018236825.1 Apodemia zela
ACACAAGCAAATAATTTGCTTACTTTGGGGTTAGATCAATTCGTGTAATTTGTCCCGGAATATTTATTTATTTATAGCGTTTTTTTTTAAATATTTCTTTGACGTTCGCCGCTCCCAAATTTTGTCCGCACTGTTCGTGACGTACCATTCTACGGTTTTGGCTTAAACCGGTTTATTTAGGTTTATGAAGCGTTCTTATTGTGGTTCTTATCTCAGATGCGATCCAAGCGAAACCTTTTCTAAAAACCGCTAAATACCTATATTAACTGGTTTCAAGCTTTCAAATAAAGCATGATTCAAATATATGACCATTTATGTCGCATTTTTTACTATTTCAAAAAGGGAATCAAAACCTATGAGGTACTTCCCGTTGACTTAGAATTATAAAATTTGGCATGAAGCAATGTCTTACAGCATATGTAGCTAATGAAATAATTCCGAAAACCGTAACTTTTTAGTTACATTACAAAAATGGCGTTTACTATTTACTATCAAGACGTTTCTGGCTCCTCGCTTTATTTTTATCTCACTTTGGCCTATATTGTTTGTCTGACCCGGGATACGAACTTGGGACTTCAAGATCTGCAGCCGAACTAGTTAACTACTAAATCCACAAGCTGAAAAGGCTCCTTGGGATAAAAAGTCAACGTACTCAGACTTTCAAGGACGCAAAAATATTTTATGACATAGGTCAGTGATTCTTAACAGCTTCATTATTAATTTATAGCTTGCCGTAGACCACTTTCTATTTCATTATGTCTAGCGTTGATGTTGTTATTTAGAGAAAATGACAAAAAATCATGGCTGCCTAAACTATAGTGTTGTTTATTTTATGGCATTGGTCAGTGATTCTTAACATCCTCATTATTCATTTTTGGTTTACAGTGGATCACTTTTTATTTTATTTTATCTAGCGTTGCAGTTTCTATTAAGCGAAAATGTCAAAAATTCGTGTTAATAGTTGCTTATACTTACTGTGTTTAAAGTTTATTTTATGGAATAGGTCAGTAATTCTTGACATCTCCATTGTTCGTTTATGGTTTCTATTTTCTATTTCTTTTATCTAGCATTGACGTCCCTATTTAGCGAAATTATCAAAAATTCATGTTAAAAGATATAAAAATCTTTTAATATATTTATTATTGCTTCACGCCTCAACGACTGGATGGATTTTCATGAAGTTAAGTATATGGGTAGTCTACTTCAATGTACTTTAAACATAATACTTTTTATCCAAGTAAAATGGATTGTACTACCTAGTGGGATTTATAAAAAAAAATGTTAACCACGTAGTATCATGAACCTATAGTATTTTCTCTTGTCCAGATCCAGATATTTATGTAGATCAAGGCCGTTTTAAAGAATAGATCAACTGCATTCCTGTCAGGCAGTTTGTAAAAGGTGAATAATTGTTCAAATGTACTAATATATGAAACAGCTATGTAAAGTAGTATTAAACATATAAATATCACTGGACAAATTACACGAATTAATTTAACCTCAAAACAAACTATTTGCTTGTGATATGGGTGTCAGTTAACGATACTAATATATAGAAATACTCAAATATATTTAATAAACACCCAAACTCCGAAATACAAACATTTATTCTCATCACACAAATGTTTGTCCCTGTCGGGAATCGAACCTGAGCCCCATTGATGCATAGTCAGTTCACTAACCACTTGACCAACGGGGCAGTTTGTATACATACAAACACAAATTTTCACATTTGAAATATAACTGGATAAGTACTAAAAAAACAATAACGAGAACTAAAAAAAGAACGAACACACGGCGGCCTATAATACTAAATACCCACGATGTGAACGTAAAAAATAATATTTCGTTGTATTTAGTAACCACTACGTTCTCTCATAGATTTGTTTAGGCCATTGTGGTGGGCTTCGAACGAATATATTTCAGTAGCAAGTGACAGGGTAAATATTATAATTCTCATTGAGTAGCTCCACGTTACAGAACACTCTTGAGGTCGCCCGTCGAGATCTAACGCAATGTTAGGTCAGCAATTTAGATGCTCCCACGATTACACGCAATTATTTTGTTCTCTAGCCACGTTAAAATAAAACATTCGTAATAGTTGAAAGGGCTTGTATTTTTTATTTAATTAAGTGTTTTTATTCATTTAATAGGTAAGTTTGATCTTATTCTCCACACTTCGGTCGTGTCCTGTCGGTCGGTCGGTCCCCCGTGTTGGTTCGGGCTTCCTTTGAAGAATAAACCATCTGCCGTTCTGCCAGGCAATCGATTCGAAAAAGGCGATCGATTGGCTATGCGAGTCACTACCATCGTGGATACAAAATGGTAGAGTTCTGCATAGTCACACCCGGGCCTGGTACCACACCCTTACCAATTCCTGCTGCAATAGCGTCAGTGATGGTCACTGTCGTGTTCCGGTTTAGAGGGCAAGGTAGCCGGTAAACTTTTTTTTATATATATCATAAGATAGCAAACAAGCAGATGGGTCTCCTGATGCAAAGAGGCAACCATCGCCTATAGACACAAAAGATGTTAATTGTGCGTTGCTGTCTTGTGGCGAGGTCTTAATGCCAATAATAAATCAATAGACTCTTAGAGTCACCTCTTTTTATAATCTAATCACCTGTTTAGACTGATAAATATAAGTACTATATAAGTACTATAATATACTTATTGAATTCTCATTAGTTTAGTGAGAAATTCAATAAGTTCGTGTGACCACCAGATCAATAGCCGCATAAAGGTCAAAGATTAAGGAAACGGTGGACAGATGGTCGTATAAACAGGCATTAACTCTAAAGGATGGAACTCACTATAAACCGCTAGTACGTACAAATTAAATACGCAAGAAAAAAATTAGGCTTACCTAATGGTTTGACTTACAATGCGCGCTTATACTCGTAGCAAAAGGACAAATTGTGCAAAAAATATTGTGTCAATTGTGACAGTATTTTTTTTGTCCGAACGCATGTACCTACCATACATAAAAATACTGTATTACGTATGTACTTAACATTCCGCACATATATTATGCATACAAAATACTGATTAACATATAAAATGCTTTTCAGATGTTTTTTTTTTATAAAAGATGTAATCGAAATCAACCTCATACTGATGGAACCTCTGTCAATAAGGGCAAAAAATACTTACTTATTTATAATATAATATTATAAAAGAATATCTAAAATTAAGGAACGAATGTATACGTATAATTTCACCATGAGGCCGGCATTGACCATATTTTGTCTGAAGACCTCATTATCTAAAAGATTTAAAAAAAGGTGTTTTTAACGGTCGGGGGTCGTAAACAAGCAGATGATTCTCCTAATGAAAATAATTAACCATCGCCTATAGATACCAAAGATTTTCTCCTATGTGCCGGGGATGCTTTGGGTTATTGCAGCAAGAAAAGGCAAGGCGATGGTTCAAAACCAGGCCAGCCTAATTTTTTTTAAGTATTGCAAAATCTACCACCTAGTAATTACGATGTTTGTGAATTGTTTGCCTTCCACGAACTGCATGGGAGGAAGACAAATGGATTTATTCTTCAATATCATCCCGGATTATCAATCGGGTACGGCAAAATATTGTGGAATGCACATATTATAATGCTTGAGATTGAAACGTTGTACCGGTTGACACATAAGTAAACCACATAACCATAATAGTAAACTCCAGGAGCTGATTAGCAAGCAAGCTTGTCATTGAATTCTCTTTTCTCATATTACATGTGAATATTTCGGTGAGTACCCTCTTTAAGAGCATTTTGCAATTACAACGTAACGTAGCTTACAGGTTAATAAAGGTTGCGATGTTAGACTAACTACGAATGTTATTAAATATACTTTTATACAACGAAATTAAACGTATGTAACGATTGAATTATTTTAGCATATTTAAAAGTTATATGATCACCATTCATTTCGCCAACCAAAAAATGGGTAAATCGTCGCACTGGAACTTCCTTTGACGTGTGAACCCACTTCACATAGTATCATAAGATTCATAAGGGAACCTTTTTCATACAAAACACACAATTTATTTGAAGACCACAAAAAATGTTTAACGAACTGGCTAAAAAACTTTTCGATTCGTGGAGCTTCTTTTATCAGTCTGTTTGGTATAATAACGTCATATAATAGTTTTAAACTTTTATATTTTGTTTATTTTAATTTAAAAAAGGTGGCGAAAATGAGTAATTCTGCAAATATTGTTTATTTAGAAAATATATTACAAAAAATAACAATAAATAAAATTATTATATAAATAAACCATATAATATAATTAGATGGCTTATGTCCCGGGCCAACACGGGGATGAAGAAATTGCTAACTGTTGCATTTCAATAATAATAAATACAAGAAGTGGAAGTCTGAATCTATAAATATGTTTTAGTTCCTCATTGCGTAGTGTTCGCAATAGTTGACTTGCCATAAATTGATATTCCGCGAGTTATCAGAGCATTGAACTGTGACACGTAGCAATTAGCATAGCGATACACCGTTAATCATTAAGTAGGCAGTAAATATTACATTATAATTAGATGCAGTATACAGTGTAAGTGCTACTACAGATATCTAATCAACCCTGGCCCAAATCATACTAAATTAATTTTTCAGTTTTTATCTATATTAATATTAATCAATTAATCTACGAGTATATTACGAGTAATATTATAAATGCGAAAGTTTGGATGTTTGGATGGATGGATGGATGTTTGTTGCTCAACAACGCTAAAACCACTTAACAGATTTTTATGAAATTTTGTACACAGGTAGATGATGACCTGGAATAGCACATAAGCTACTTTTTATACCAAAAAAATGAGTCACTCCCGCGGGATTTACCAAAAACTTTTATAATGCAGCGGGCTACACGCTGCAGCTAGTAAGTTATATTTATTAGGAAGTAAAACTAATCCCAGACGATATGGGTTTTATATGTTTATTTTTTATTTTATAGGATACTAAACAAGCAACTGTCGTTTAAGTCTGGGCCCCTTGTAAAGAGTAGACTATTTGCCTTCCTCTCGGGCAGCTTGTAAAAAGCGAGTGATTAGCCAAATGTGTTTCTATTATCATGACTACTAGGTGGTAGAGTTCTGCAACTGCACGCCGGGGTCTGGTAGGTACAACAGTATTGCTAATTCCTATAAAAAGAGCAGCTATATCGTCTTTAATATGGGTGTGATTCTTTAAATGTATTTATTGAAAATAGGTAGTCTGCCACAATATAGAACATTCCCACACTATGGCTGAATTTTTAGTGTAACTCCCATCGTAAGAATAATTCATATATTAATATGCACGTGAAGCGAAAACTTTGTAAACTTTTTTATGAATCTTTTGTGGACTGAAGAGTATAAAATTTGGCACAGTTAAAAATTGTATTTTGCTATAGTTAAAGTATTTTAAACTTATAAGAGAGTTCACTGTTTAGGTACAAAGTGAGCCATAGTTTATTTATGCTATAATTTGTGTTATAGATGTCCCACTAAAAATGTTCATGTAAAGTATTACCACGAAGAGACCACATAGCTCGCACTGTCAAAAAGTTATCAGATCTCATGTAGAGTCAAGCTTTTAACTCTACAACTAGAACTTCTAACTTCACAAACTCTATCTACACCTTAGTCAAAATATATGGCCTGGCTGTTTCGAAATGTTATTTATAACAAGGAGTCCCTATATTAATTTTTCCTCTAGCCCTATAGTACCAATAATTGAAGAAATCTCATACAAAAATCCGTTCCTTAGTTTAAGGGTTGGGAAGTAAAGTTCCAAGTTTAAGAATTAGTTTGTTGTTTGTGCTTTCAAGGTTAGACTTATGATTTGTACACTAAATTTTTATCTTTATAATTCAGATAAGTCAATTCTTTACAGTTCTCACGGTCGTTGTATCTTTGAATACGAACAGAAAATTTGGATCAGTTAAAATCTTCAGAATTTTTTATGCAACAATTTTAGAGTCGTACAATTGATTCGTTGTAAGAGTTGTTTGGAGGCCTAGTAATAAGTTATTGAGCCTATTCGGCTCAAGTCTTGTAAAATCAGGTCTGATAGCTGATAGCCGGATTGGTCAAAAAATTTCTTTTAATCTTTTTTAGGAAATATGTGATGGTGACATGAATATAAGTGCTTGTATTGCTGTATCCTTTGAAACGTCAGGTAGACATTCAAAAATGTCATAGAGTGTGTATGTATGTATGAAGCAACTTAGCAAGTCCTACAGCCGCTAAAAATAAAGATAAAATAGATGTTAACTAGTCAAAATGACTAGTAAAATGTTTAATTATTGAATAAAGAACAATTGATTTCTGACTACAGACTGATTTATCAATACTCAGTAGAAACCATTAGAAATGTATCATGCAGGTGACTAACGCATAGGCGTCGCAGAAAAAAAAAGATTTGTAAAATTCCACGTCTTAAGTGTAAAATATGCTATCGAAATTAAATATGATCGAAGCCGCGGACAAAATATTGTATTACATATGTAACTATTAGCAGACCTATTAGGCGAACTAGGTATGCGTGTGTACTGTGTACTACTATGACTTGAACCTGAATTTCGACAACGGTGCCACCTAAAGGTGGTATTAAAGCAGCTATCCAGGTTTTAATAAAAATTAATGAAAATGATAACATCGGATTACTTAATATTATGTAATCCTATTTTTTGTGTAACTGAATATGTTGTAATAATTTTATATAATTTAAGAGTCGGTCATAAATTAATTATCTTTTACGATCGTTAATTAATTTAATGCATAAGCTTTAATGTTTGTTTGCAAGCTTTTTTATCAAGGATTACATGATTTTTTAATTTTATGAAGCAATTTTTATTTTTATCCTTTTTATCTGAAATAATGGTTCTTGCCAGTCTTGTTCTTTTTGAAGAATAAACCATCTATTTTCCACCTAGGCAATTCGTAAAATGTGAACTAATTTACCAAACGTGCCACTACCATTGAGAGAACTTTGGGGTAGAGATCTGCACCATCACTTTCACTTTACTGTCGTGTTCCGGTTTGGAGGGTAAGAGAGCCAGTAAATTTTTGCATATGGCATTACATCCTTCATACAAATGGCAACGCTTCATTAAAAATTTGATAGCAGTCTGTTTACATCAGAAAGTAATCGTCTTGTTAGCTGTCCCTATGATATAAAAAAGGAAACGGTGATAGTTGCATTAACTACTCGCCACACGGATAGCAATGCACCATTAATATGTTTAATGTCAAAAGGCGATGGTTGTCAGCTCTTCCCATCAGAAGAGTCATCTGAAAGCAAGATGCAACAGAACTCTACCATGCAGAAGTCTCAACAGCTATGATACGCTTGGCGATTATGAGAAGTCTATATAATGACTTAAAACATAACCATCTTATTATTCACACACACATCTTATTATTAAACACAGAACACTGTAAAACTGTAACAACCGACTTCCAACGTCTTGTAAGTTTCTTTGAAAACCTGAATAAGATATTTAAACTAAATTTATATGGGACCAAAAGGGAATTTATATGGGGAAAAAATATCTCTTCCCAGACAAATTGATTATTAAATAACCGAATTTTAGGGTTTGTTTGTTACATTTTTAAAAAATCCAACCGAAATGAGAACCTACTCATTTTTGGGAAGTCGGTTAGAATTTTAGCTTTGTTTTTTACTATTAACAATTATTAAACAGACGTGTATATTGTTAATAACATAACCAAAAGATTTGCAAGGTATACGTATATCTTTATAGGTACTCGTATAGATACTGTCTTTGTAAAATATGTTAAACCGGTTTAAATATCTTTGATTAACATTAAATTAAATAAATTCCCGCGTAATCCAATATGAAACACGCTTTCAATAAAATTAACACAAATTTTGACTTCATAACTTATACATTTTATATTAAATAATAAACTTGTTTTCATTTATTCAGTTCCTTTTAGAGCTAACGTTTATTCATAATAATTATTTTAATAAATATGTAATCACTTTGTGTTCAATACTTTTACCGCCAATATAAGATCGACGTCAGATGAACAAATTATAGTACCTATAAGATTTCTCTTGTCCTTCTATCCACAATGGCGTACATAAGGGTGATATAGTGAATCTAGGAATACTCGACTCGATGTCCACTCAAACATAATAGTATATAAACACATAAAAAATAAACGATATTAGAATCTTCTCTTTTTATTCTAAGATTATAGATACCTATAGGATTTAAAATGAGGGCCAAATACGACCTCATGCAGTACGGAGATTCAAATCAATGTTAAAGAACAAAAAGTAAAAAAATCAGTAACAGAAATTCAGAAACATTTTAACCCCACTTCAAAAATATAATCTATTGATATAAAAATCAATTGCCGTACGTTAGTTTCGCAAAAATGTGTTGATGAATTTTTGTCTTGTTTGTGCAAAAAATAATTTAAAAAAAACTGAAACTACTTTTTGGGATACGATAAAGTCTTTCAGTTAAGCTAATTTACAATAAAAATATGTAGCTAACTTATATTTCAAAAACGCATTTTTATAAAAATAATATTTATTTACCTAAGCTTTGTATTAGTTTCTAATGAGTAATTAATACTTTTTGATAAGTAAGCTATTTTTACTTATCTTAGACAAGATTGTCTTATTCTAATAACCAGTTAGATGATAGTTCCTGTTACATTATTACTGCTAGTGTTCGCCTATTGGCCAAAAAATCGGCAGTTTTCGTTATTTTTGTTATTGGAAACACTAAAAAGCTATCGAACAAAGAAAGAAAATCGATTGACAGATAGAGAAGGAAATTTTAGTAAAATATTTGGTCTTTGCCAAATTATAATAAATAATATTCGTTACCGACATCAACGATAATACAAACAAATCACACGCATTAACTTTTAAACACAACACATCACTTAGCGTATATCCACATTGATTAGCGGCGTTACAAATAGCGTAAACTATAACAATCGTATGTGTTTGATGGTGCCAGACTTCGCGCGCGACTGAAGCCACTGTAGGTGACACTTACCACCGTTACACCACCACATTGTCGAGAAACAGCCGTGGAACCCTGAGAATACTGTTTGCGCAACCCATTATATCCAGACTCGAGTATAATTTCTGCTGTTCACATTACCAACGTTTACAATCACAAAATCTAACGTAAACCAAAGCTAATTACAAGTTTGGAAGCGTAACCCAAAATATCTAAGAATAAATCAAGGTAAAATCTTGATAATAAATTAATTATGTATAATAAAAGAAAAAGTATGTCAACAATAATTTTTTAATTTATACATTTTAAAAACGAGAAATCTTTTAAAATCTTCTGCGTGTGTGTGTTCAATGTAGGTACTTTATCTCCTAAAAGGTTTCACTGATTTTAATGAAATTGTGTACTTATGGAATCACTTGCGTATCTTTGTGCTGTAAATGAAACTGATAAATGGGATTATTGCCAAGTTTTATAATAGGTCAGGACAACTTCTGTTGTGCAGGACAATATAGGAGAAAGGTTCATTCTACAAATCGTTATCTTATAAAAGCTTTCATAACCTCCGCAGGTAACTAAGTATGTCAATACGAACAAAGTAGCTTAATATTTATGTAGAAGTAGGATTTACTTTTAAGAATTTTTCAGGGCCTTCACGAGAGTAAGTAGGAGAAAAGAAAAGATTTTTTTTTAATTTATGTTGAAACTAATGTAATCAATTTACAGTTTGAAGGTCAGTAGTAATATTTCTTTTATTAACGGCACAGGATACAAAATTTAAAAAAAGATAACTGTCATCTATATATTATACAAAATGTAAGGACACGCTGTTATCCCTGTAGGTACAGCATCTGCTGAACCACAAATAGTGCAAGTGAGATAAAACTATGTACAAGAGTTACAAAAACTACGTTAAAAAAACAACGCCAACCATTTGGTTTAACTATAGCTACGTACGAGTAATATCCGGGTGAATATGAAAGTACTATAATAGTAAACTGTAAAACTATCCTCAAAACCGGTCAAGTAGCAATTTATGTTTTTTGTGAATCCCAGGGAAACTATACATTTTTCTAAAATAAAATCACTTGCGAATGCTCTCTGGTCGAAACTCTATTGCTATTCTATTAAAGTTATAGAACAAATATCTATTAGGCTAATTTTATATACTATCGATCGCCCTGTGATCGAAATCCGACCTAGACTAAACAATAAAGTCTCTTTTAAGATTGACAACAGATTATCATGTATGTTAAATTAATGTGGTGTGTGTTATGTTTATTTTTATTAATTTAATGTATGTATTTCTAATTAATAATATCGCCTCTGTGGTCTAGTGGTCCGGTGACGGAGTTGACCACACGAGGTCCCGGGTTAGATTCCCGGGTCAGACAATTAAAAAAAATGTGATTTTTCAGTTTTCTGATAAAATCAACATTGTCCGGGATTGGAAAAGTTGGCGATAGGTTAGCCACCGTCCCACATTGTGGGACCAAAAATCTTCGGCTAATCGTATGTGCAGTGGTTGTACCTCTGCCTACCTCTTCGGGAATATGGGCGTGAAGATACTACTACTACCACTATTTCTAATTAATATTATTTAAAAAAATGGGTTTATGCAGTCCTCCGGAATTTCAATTTCAACTGTGCCAATTTCAATACTCCACTGTCCTCGCAATTGTACTCGTATTAATTAAATTTGTTCTGAATACATATTGTACTAAAATATTATTAGCTTACTGCACTTCTCCATATAAACTTTATTATCTTTGTCCAATTGAATATTCCTCAGTCCGCATTTTTTTTAATAAGGGGTAAAAATTTATTGTTTCACGTGTTAAATTATAAATATTGTTAAAAACTTATCTGCATACTAAATTTAATTCAAATCATCGCAGGTATTTTCGCGTTAAGGTGTAATAAACAGACAAATACTCACGAACATACACACATACACAAAAACTTTCTTATTTATTTTATTAGTGGAACAAATACTCATCTAATATTGCCTAATTGTAACAAAGCTCATTTCCCTTGAACAGCAAACATTAAGTCGCAATCCAGTTCCCACAGTGGGAACCCTCGTGTGTTTCCATTGTACCGACTACCAACACTACCAACATCCATATAATCGATACGATAATTATGCTATATTGCATTCACAGACTTACCTGTATCATAATAAAACAATGGCTCGTTTTTGCTTTGCTTTTCTGATAGGAATACTGCTTCAAAAGAGCATAATAAAATATGACAGCCTTTAAAGAATGATTGTATTTATAGATTGACTAGCTATAATAAAGATGCTTACGCGTTTTACCCCTTTAGGAATTGAATTTCCAAATACTCTTATTCGATGTCTACATTATAATATATATGTATACCAAAATTTCAGCCCAATCTGCCTAAAGATGTGATTTAGGCTGTACGTTAATAATTAGAACAAATTATGATACAAGCAAAGATATAAGCACGGAATTAGTGATACTAATAAGGTTAGCCCGGTGCGGCGGCCGAAATTCTACCGACATATTTATATGAATCTTAGTTAAAATCCTACATAAGTACTATATTCCCACACACTTCGCTTTGAGTATCAGTACTAATATTATAAACGTAAAACTAACTCTGTCTATCTGTCTCTTCTTCATGCCTAAACCACTGAACCGATTTGAATGAAATTTTGCATAAAGATGTTGCATAAAGAAGTGTGAAGTTTGAGACCCGAGAAATGACATAGAATAGTTTAAATCCCTGAAATCCCACGGGAACGGGATCTATGCGGGTAAAACTCCGGGACTGTTTATCGTAAATATAAAATAAAAAAACTGTTTATCTAAAAAAATACTTCTAACACGCGGACGAAGTCGCGGGTAAAAGCTAGTAATATATAAATGATGTTGTTTTAAAAAGTGTGAACACCTATAGGTACTATATAATACAGAGAGTTCCCTTTCCTTCAGCGAAAAATATGTATTCAGGAATAGGTACTTATTAACAACTAGCTGGTGCCTGCAACTTCGTTTGCGTTAATTCAGAAAAATAAAGATTTACAGCTCCTCTCCCGTAGGTGATAG
>DWBA01000764.1:0-12075 GCA_018236825.1 Apodemia zela
CCCACTTCACCAGTGTGACATCATCAACCCCCCACAGTTATGAAGTCATCCCGAAGTGATCCCACAAACACCGACCAATGACACAAGACTAGCCAAGCGAAGCGCAAAGGCTCTACCTACAATTTCTCGAAGCGCATTATCGTTTTTTGAACTCTTATAACTTGGTTTTGAATTCTTGGGATTCGATTTCGATACTGGACTTATTAAACATATAAAGTTGCAATTGCATAGGTAAAAATATCTAATAATATATCTAAAAAACCGATTTCATTATTGACTTACTGATGATCATCAAAATTCTTAGGGTACTCATACAAGTACACAGATTTCTTATCAGTTATCACAAATTAAAGAATACGTGTTTCAGGTTTAAAAAAAATCATTCTTCAACCCCTTAAACTGTTATAAGCAACTTACACAAATAAGTGAAATCCCACCAAAAATATTTTCATGGATAATGTTGCCAAGACGAGACCATAAGGCTTGCACTGTCAAAAAGTTATCAGATCTTATGTAGAACCAAGCTTTTAACTTTACACGCCCTCGTTCTACGAACTCTAAATTCACGAACTCTACACCTTAGTCAAACTATGTGACTTGGCCTTTTTGCTACCGTCACATGAATGTAAGGTGAAAAATTCATTACTTTTCTGTTAGACAATAACTGTACTAACGAAACGACCACATATTTTGACTAAGGTGCAGTTTGTGAAGTTAGGGCTTGTAGAGTTTACTCTCGTCTTGGCAACATTTTACATGAAAATGTTTTTTGTGGGTTTGTCATTTTCAAACGATGGCAATACATAAATACCGTAACCCTAAAAGGATTTTGAAGGACGGAATTGATTGAATTTCCGGCCAATTTTGACGAGATGGACAGCTCACAAAGTCCTGAATGGACCGTACTCTTCACAAAAGATATTTTTAGATCGTTTCTTGTTATCCCAGCAATTTTATTTACGACATTTTACCTCAATATATATTTTCATATTGGGTTAAAAGATTCAGAGATTATTTATATACAGATAACGATTTTAACTAGGTGGTAGAGTTCTGGGGGTTCAAATAATGTCAATGCTTATCACTGTCGTGTTCAGGTTTGGAGGATAAGTAAGCCGGCACTGACGTTATTACGGCAGGAATAGGTAAGGCAATGCTACCAAACCCGGTCAAGACAATGCAGAACTCTACCACCTAGTAGTCACGATGGTAGTGACTCTTACGAACTGTTAGGCAGAACAACAGTTGGTTTACTCTTCAAAGGGGGCCAAGACCAACACCAAATACCATCCAAACGTAAATCATGAACCATGCCCACTAGAATATCGACTAATAACAATTTACGCTAAGGTTAAAGCAAAATCAAAGTAGACAACATCTCGACACATGACGACTTTCCTTGCGTTTTCTATATTCATAAACTTCATCATACAGTACAAATACGTAGTGAGTGCAATACCGGGATACCGGGATCTCGTATGGTATGCGCGAGACTAAATTGGTCAACTAAATACTATAAACCTACTCTACTAAGGAGCAAGCGGCGCGGCGACAACTTGGTTTTTCAATATTGGATGTATTACTATATGCAGTCAGTGCAGTCAGGAGTGGTTTAGCGATGAAACATTACATACTTTACCATTTTTGATAAAGATACTTTCAAAATAATGTTTAATTCTTTACTTTTAAAACCTTATTTTTTTTAAATAATAATTATTATCTTTAAATGACAATATTAAAACTTTTGATTCTAAAATTTTATTTGTTTCTGTAAGTACCTTCTGGAATATATTATAAAATATGTACATAGACGGTAGGACGTAAATAAATGTCATTCTCTCGCAACTGGTGTCTTATTGTGTGAATACGTACTACCTTCAAAGGTTGAACTTGTTCATAAATTATTTGTGAGGTCTTATTAATCACGCGAGATCCAGCAAAAACAGGGATCCCGCAAGATTGAAAATGTTTAGTCTCGCAAATATCGGGATTAAAAATGTACTGGGTATCTACAAATACGTCGATTTCTGGTACTTATACCAGCCCGCTTAGGATATCAGCGTGTGATAATGTCGAGATCGATAAAACAGGTTTGATTTGAGTTTGATCAACAAGATTCGCGCGTCGAGTCGAATAAACAACATATTAATTCTTCTTATTGGTTAAACCTCTTTAGTCGAACTCGACATTATTACACGCTGCTTATCCTAAGCGGGCAGGGCTTGTTAACAGGTTAATTTTCAAACCTTAATCAGGACAAGTACATAAGGAGTACATTAAACCAGTTTATTTGACGGATTATGAAACGCTCTCATCTCAGCTCAGCTCAGCTGTCGTCTCGTTTTCGAAGCGAAACCTTTTCTAAAACCGCCAAATACCTGTAGTAACCGGTATTTTTTTAACCCGTTTCAAGCACTGACTTATACCACCTAGTACCTACCTAAGTATCGTTCGACCTATTTCGTCACGGTATGTCCTAAGTTCTGAGATGTCCCTGCACTTCGAACGTCACTTCTATTTTATTTATACCTTTCACTTTACATAATATAAGAAACTCGCAAACATTACAAACCACGTAATTCTAAGCTCTTCTTTTACCTGAGTCACCTTGATGCTACTAACAACGTACACCATAATAAATTAACATTGAAAAAAAAAGCACAGTATTATCCAACACGAGCTCTTTAATTCCTTAACAATATAAATATACTCCCCGAGGTCGGGCTGTAAACCCACGAACTGCCAAAAGGGCTTTATTATTAATGGAATCCAATTTCATTTAAATAACTAAGAAGCTTTTTAACTGCTTTAAATACAACATTATTTATTGACAATCATAATTAAAAGATCTTTTTAAAACCTAATTTGATGTGATCATTTTTCATGTCGTGGGCAAACAAGCTTTCCTGATGGAAAAAGACAACTATAGCCTGTTAAAGATGTTAATGGTGCGTTGATAACCATGTGGCGGGAATATAATATCATATTAGTTTACCGACTACCTTACAGAACATACCAGAGGTTCCACTGAGACTATTGCGAAAAAAATCAGGCCTCAGGTGGCACCGTAACCGGATACGGTGTTATAGACAACTAATGACATTGGTCAACGTTCCAGACTTCTTGCTGGGCAGATTGTAAAATGAGAACACTTTGCCAAACTTTTCCTACCATTCACCCCGTGTTAGTTCGATGCCCTTCTGAGGAATAGACCATCTGCGGTTCTGTCAGGCAGTTCATAAGAGGCGAAAGATTGGCTATGCGAGTCACTACCATCGTGACTACTAGGTAGGAACTGGTACCACCGCCTTACCTGTTCTTGACGCAATAACGTCAGTGCTTGTTACTGTCGTATTCGGGTTTAGAAGGTAAGGTAGCCGGTAAACTTTGCATGTGACATTAAGAACACAAGAATAATAATACATCATTAACATCTTTGGTGTCTATAGGAGATGGTTGTCTCTTTCCATCAAGAGAACCATCTGCTTATTATATAAAAAAACATGTATAAATTGTATGACTGTCTAAGCTAGTGACTGACTGACTCGTCTAAGCTAGTATCCACTTAGTCTCGCCTGGATATACGGTACCACTGCCTAAACTATTCCTGCCGCAATAAAGGCAATGCTTTTCATCGTCGTGTTCCAGTTCGGAGTGTAAAGAAGCCGGTAGACGTACGCATGTGGACTCGTCATCCCGTGACAAGGATATCAAGGCGCTATTAAAATCTTTGGTGTCTATAGGTTTTTCTTTCCATCAGGTGAGTCATCTATTTATTTGCTATTTAATGATGTAAAGAAAACAAAACGATTACAAAATTTGCTCTTTAAAAAGGGATAATAGGATAATCTTATCCCATCCTGTCCAAATAAAAACAGAATTATCCTAATTAAAAATGTAAAAATAAATCTGTTCTAAGAATTACAAACGCATAAATACAAAATGGATGTTACGCAACGGTGTAATAAAATCTGAGGGATAAAATATATAATCTAATTACGTAATGGATAAACTGGTACTGAAATATATCAAAGAGGTGAAGTAATGAAACTTCCAACGTTAAATTCTTTTCAGTCAACTTTCCAATGAAATTTCTTTTAATTTCTTATGATTTCGTAAAGTCAATTTTGCGAGAATGCTGCGGGAGGGTTTTTGACTCGACGCTTTCTAATTTCGTTGTCTTAATCATGAGCCCCGGAAATTGCTGAATTTTAATTTCACGCTTAATTTGTAACAATTAGGAATTTTATTTTTGTGGAAAAATTACTTTTACTAAACTTTCTGCATTATCCGTTAATTTCATCATCATCATCATCCATTTGAATTTAGGTATTGTGGATTTATAACCTTAATGTTCTTGTACCAGTAAATCAAATTAAACTAGATAAAGTTCAGGTCGTCGACTTAAACCATTACATATGTAAGATGGATCGGTTGTTGTCCCAAGGTGGTGTCAAGAATCTTTGCAACCGACACGTTTGTATGAAGAGAGCAATGAATGTGGAGGAAGCAAGACATATCTCTAGGGATAGTAACATAATATGGCACGCGGTTGACTTTGCCTAAGATAAGGAATCGCAGTCGAATTACTGGACTTCCACACATTGTGATTCCGAAAAATAAAATGTAGGTCCGCTAGCACTAAACTATATAAATATAGACTTTCCGGTTCACCACCGGTCGGTTTACCGATCTCATAACGATTATCTACTATTTCTAACGACAACCGGGACCAACGGCTTAACGCGCCCATCCGAGGCATAGTAGTAACATACCACCCGCCAGACTCCGAGCTCCTAAAAGTCTGGTCTAAAAATCTGGCCTACGCTCATAAATCCGGCCTCAACCATATCCGGTCAGATGGTAACTCTACCCGCGAGTATATTAACATGTGGTTCATATTATAGATTTTCATAAATACTTTCATCCCCTATTTCTATGTCGACGGCATGTTAATCTACGGGCGAAGCTGCGCGGGTCAGTTAGTGTTGCATAGTGTAGTATATTCTGTTCAAGCACGAATTCATTGATTACTAATCATCAAAATTTTCTAGAACGATTTCAAATCGCTTCCGTCCTTGTAACGTTTAATTATTTCCTCTTTGAAGTATTGGATGCTTCAGTAATTGATTTCTTTTAGGAAGGCTCACGTAGACGTTACGCTTCGATGAAATTCAATCTCTTTGTATGGACATTTACTTAAGGTATCCAATGAACTTTTGTAAGTGGTTTTACAAACTCGCCACGCGATTGGCAACAATCATGACAAACGTATCATACAGATTTAGGCTGCCTTAAATTTTGTACGTTACTCGTATAGGTTTTTTTATCGAATCATTAATTTTTACCCCGATTCCGAACTTAGAGGGGGGAACTTATTACTCACGCAGGGGTAGCATACGTTTTCCGCGGGGGTAATTAGTGAGGCGTCTGCTATTGGAATTAGTGTTGATGGACCCAGTAAGTATGCAGGTAGCGCATCGCTTCTTACTACGTGCGCTATTACCACACAAGAGGACAGACCAGCGGTAGATGATACTCTCACGCTATGTTCAATAATCATATAACGCATTCCTTTATAGAATGTGCTGACTTCTGAGGATATGTCTCCTTATTGTTCCATGCAATGTAATAAATAAATATTGCAACGAGGAATCATCGGTCGTTTCTTGCATGAGATATTTAAAAAGTGAGCAACAAAAACCCTATTCAACCCGAAAGGAGCATAAAGGGCTATAAAAAATGATTAAGTATATTTTTAAAAATATATGTACTCGATGCCGTAGTCGCCTTGATCTTTTCTGACATTTTGTGTTGCCATAGTTATATTTGAAATAACATTAAAGATTAATTGTTTTGATCAGGGATATTTTATCTATCAATAACCACAAAATAATAACATATATGTATTATGTGACTATATTAAGTTACCAAACAATGCCTTTAATGATGGTATGTGGGCTCGTATTTTATAGTTTATTTCCGTAACACATTATACACGCTAACAATACTGAAAAGGTAAGAAAACTACTAGTAAATAACATTAACAAAGAAAATTAAGCCGATGAAAATAACAGGTCTGGGTAAAATATACTGAATAGTATTCATTACCCAGTTGAAGCTCCATTTCACACAGACAGATATTATAACAGTGTAAGCAGACGTGACGCAATCACTGTTGAGGGGCCATCATGAAATGTCTCGACGGTAAAATTATCACAAAAGCGAGCCATAAAACTCAAGGCTTTATGAAACGCCAATATTAATGGTGATGCTAAAATATTAAGCAGGAGAACATAAAATATGCTCGTAATACAAACATTTTTTAAGATTTTCTTATGTTAACTTAATCAAATTGTTAACTTAATCATTTTCAACCGACTTCCCAAAAGAAGGAAGTTCTACTTCGGATGTATTCGAAGTCAATTTAGCTGTATTATTTTTATGTTTGTTACCTCAGATTTCGGTCATTTATGAACCGATTTGGAAATTTCTTTTTGTTACGAAAGGGTATACTTCCAATTTAATCCCACATAACGGGTATTGTCCACTACAGGCTTTGAGGTAACCATGCGCTTTTTTAAAAACTATTTTTACAAAAAATCTTTATTTTATTTGCAAAAAACGATGGTGCTATTTTAAGAACTGGAATTTTAACTTAGTTAAAAAATAAAAACAAAGTAAATAACGTCAATATTTTAACTTTTACCATGCTCAGTATAAAATATTGTTTTCATTTTTCTGCTTTTTTTTTTTAATTATAAATAATTTTGTTTATATATCAAGCATATAAAATACTAATCAATAAACCACTAAGTTAATGGTCACATAGAGCTGAGCAGTCCTTACAATGTGATCGAACCCCTTTGGTGAAAATCTGATTCCCAGGGTTCCAGAGTGGTGCTTGGAAGACGGTTGTTGCAGTTTTACAGCGATCAAATTATACAATGTTCATATTATAGTAGGAGATACAAACCTGACTCAACCTTCACCGGAGGAATATAATGGAATGACAGGTATTTCAAAATAAATTTAGTATATTAGAGAATTTATCAAAAATGGGTTTGCTAAAATAAACCTGGACATGCTATTTTTAATTAATAATTTAAAATGATTTTAAATTGAATGTTGCAACATCCAGATAAAAAGAAAATTTTATACCAACTTCAAGTATGAAAACTATACAATGTACAAAATTTCTATTATCAAATCACGTGAAAGGATCAACTATCGTTATACCTGGCAACCCAGTAGTTTTACAGATTTTTATAGATTTCATTGTTAAGTTGGATTGGATAAGTGCCCGGTTGGCGATAGACTTACCATCTATCACATTGTGGGACCGAGTATCTTCGGCTAAACATGGGTGCACTCGTTGTACCTCTGCCTACTTCTTCGGCGATACGGGCGTGAAGATATTTTTTTAAAATTAAAAATAGCCTGTCTAGTTTTTTTTAGCTAAGCCCATTCGATACATTCTCTAATATACAAATATTTTGAAATACCTGTCCATTCTATTATCAGCCCAGTGAAAGTCGAGTTAGGTTCGGATCTTAGACCATTATCTTTATTTTTGTGTACATCTCATTGATTTTAACACCGCTCTTACTATTTCGATGCATATTGCTAGTTTGAGGTTTTTGGGTCAAGGGATAATCATATTAGCACGATTTAATTTCGTGAAAGCTTCAGTATCATGCATTTATTGACACAGTTTTGTTATTAGTGAGTAGATGTTGTGTCATGTTCAATTATCAACACCCCCACTCCTTCTATCTTCCCAAATCTCCAGGTTTTTATAACAATAACCTACCACCTATTAGTCTAGCCACGGTGGTACTGATATGTATAGCCAAAACCGGAATACGACAGTGACAATCACTGACGCAATTGCGGCAGGAATAGGTAAGGCGGTGGTACCAGACCCGGGCGAGACAACGCTGAACTCTACCACATAGTAGCCACGATGGTAGTGACTCACAAAGCCAATTAGTCGCACCTTTACGACATGGCTGGCAGAACGGCAGTTGATATATTCTTCAAAGGAACTCTAACCAACACGGGGTAAGTAGATCTTTTATTTTTCAAAAAGGTTTTAAATAAAGGATGGCTCGATTTGCTTATTCACAATTATATCAAGCAAACAAAGCCACTACCAATAGACAGTATTATATAAATCGAACAGTAAAAGCGGTATCCCTGAGAGCTGCAATAAAATATACGACGTTACTGCAAATGTACGATTAAATCCAACTCGCCAACGCGATATAAAATTTCTGTACACTACCGCTTCGCTAGTGATGGCACCTCTCTGATTAATCGGAAATCGATTTTTCGGGGAGCAAAATCAACATTGGCCGGGGAGAAGCTACGTAGAATGTAATGAATGCATTCTAGATGTTTCGAATCTGATCAACTTTTTATATTTACTTATACCTAGTATTTTCAAGTTCCTAATCTATATTAATATTATAAATGCGAAAGTTTGGATGTATGGATGGATGTTTGTTCCTCAATCACGCCAAAACTACTGAACGGATTAAGATGAAATTTGGCACACTGGTAGAATATGACCTGGAATAGCACATAGGCTACTTTTTATCCCAGAAAAATGAGTCGTTCCCGCGGGATTCACCAAAAACTTTTATAATGCAGCGGGCTGCACGCTGCAGCTAGTCTAAAATAAAATGCCTCTGCCGACTAGTGGTCCGGTGTTGGAGTTGACCACATGAGGTTCTGGATTCGATTCCCGGGTCGGACGAATGCAATTAAAAAAATGGGTATTTTCAGTTTAGAAAACTACGTTGCCTGGGATTGGATAAGTGCCTGGTTAGCGATAGGCTTGCAAACCTATCACAGTGTCGGATTATGTATCTTCGGCTAATTGTGAGTGCACTGGTTGTACCTCTGCCTTCCTCTTCGGTAATACTTACGCGAAGATAATTCCTATTGTTTTTTGATTTGTCTTAATTTTTAAAGTGTAAAGCCACCTTTTAACCAAATAAAAATATATTATTAATTCGTAGTAGGTTATCAATTTGAAATATACGTTTCAAATTATCTATCTATAACTGAAAAAACACATTTTTGAATTGCCCGACTCGCGAATCGAACCTGGGACTTTATGTGATCAACTCCGACACCAGATCGCTAGACCGCAGAGGTGATATTAATAATAGATCTCTTAAATACTTTATTATACGACTGTGCAAAAGATTGCTGTTTAAGCGTATTTTTATCACACTTATGTGTATACGGGACGAGTTGTTAGAAATATTACAAGACACAGATTTTATTGTTAATTTCACCTCAATGAAGATTCTACATCGTTGTTTAAACTTAAACAATATCAGTGTTAACCTTTCCCGACCTTACCTTTCTCAAGTTTCCAGCCTTCTTCATGTTATTATTCAAAGTTACGATATTTTCTCTTGTATATGTACAAATCTTTCAAATAATAAAACTGACAAATTGCGTGTTGGGCTACATGCAATATTGGGTTCCGCAGATGTCTGTCACAATTACACAATATTAATTATTTTTAAATGGAATTGGTACAACACTTACCTTTTTACTTGTACAAGTAAATTCTCTGAGTAAATTGAATATTATAATTTATTCTGTAAAACCCTCTAAATTGTGATTTTGTGAATCATTTTTGTAGAAGTTAGAACAGGATTGGGGTGAGCGGCGACAGTTGTTAATTAAAAATATATATCGCTGGACAAATTACACGATTTGATCTAACCCCAAAGTAAGCAAATTATTTGCTTGTGATATGGATGTTAGTCAATGATAATAATACATAGAAATACATACAATATAAATACACAAATATATTTAATAAAACACCCAAACCCAGAAATACAAACATCTCTCATCCCACTAACGTTTCCTGTCGGGATTCGAACTCAAGCCCCATTGAGGTTCACTAACCAATCGACCAAACACACCATAAGTACCACATGCATAAGTATTCCTAGCCGGTATACCTTACCCTCCAATCCTGAACACGACAATGACAAGCATTGACGGTATTGCATCAGAAATTGACAATCGGTCGCCTTTTACTACCAGCCCGGTAGAACGGTAGTTAGTCTATTCTTCAAAGGATCTCGGACCTACTCTTCTCTTTCAATAAGGTGTCTCTTTCCGTCAAGAAAGCTATCTGTTTATTTGCTATCTAATGATGGGTGTTTATCTATACCTCTATACAAATAAATAAAATTGGAGTGTCTGTTTGTGATATTAAAATAACAGATTTTACTAAATGCGTATGGATGTATACACGGTACATATACCAAAATATTTTGTTTTATAATTTTTGTCCGACTGTCTGTTTGTTCCGGCTTATCTCCGAAACGGCTGCACCGATTTTGACGGGACTTTCACTGGAGCTGATGTAATAAGGTGTAACTTAGGCTACTTTTATTTTAGAAAAATTCCACGCGAACGAAGTCGCAGGCACAGCTATTTAAATATATGAAAGTATTTATATATGCAATTCTATGTATTAGTATCTTTGACTAACACCCAAATCACAAGCAAATAATTTGCTTATTTTGGGGTTAGATCGATTCGTGTAATTTGTCCAGTCATTTTGTTATCATTATATTAAAAAAAAAATTAATTTAAAATTTAAAATTAATGCATTTCTTAACAGCCGGCAGTGCATCTCTTAAGGCGTCCCGTGTTTTCGTTTTCCAGCTCATCTTGAAGATTGTCTCAATTCTATTTGAAGTCTTTAAAACCAATGAAATGCCGTGGTAGGCCTTAAGTACTCATACAGTGTGACTGACACACTGATAAACTGAAATGGAAACAATAAGTGTAATTATGAAGTTATTTGTAATGTGGGTATGGAAACACAGCATGATTGACATCACTCGAAGATGTGGGAATCTGTCTTTGTACGAGTCTATATAGGCCACTGTATGCATGAATGAGAGATTAAATGAGATTATATGACTAATTATTATGATTTCTTCTTCATTATTATGATAAGTACATGAGAAACGAGTCGTTTCATTGTCAAAGCTTAAAATAAAATGAAATTTAATGTAATTTATACTTTCCATCGTCGGCACTTGGTGAACCCATCACAATGACTAAGAGCTTTTAGCTGATGACGCTCTAATAAGTGAAATCAGTTGGCTTTAAAACCAGTATATTGTGGTTGTAAAACAATACTATTTTTTTCATTAGGCGAGCTACTTACTTGTGTTTGAAAATATTAGGATAATTAATGATTTATTTATTTAATACTTTATTGTACACAATACAGAATGACACAGAAAAAAATATAATAAAAATTTGCACAAAAGGTGAGCTTATCTCTACTCGCGGAGATCTCTTCCAGCTAACCCGATATATGAACTATTATATGAATATTTATATACAGATAGTATATAATATAATATAATTTTAACTCCAGACTTAACACACCTACTTTACTTTTTATTTAGGAAAAATATATTGTTCTACTGGGATTCACTTCATAATATACACTTGCACATAGTGAAACTCCATTTAATATAATATTTATCGATTAATATACTTGTACTGTTTCACATGTTAACCTGTAAATACCCTGAGGATGCTTGTGTAAGCGAAACCGGTTGAAAATCAATTATTACTATCTTATCTCTTCTCTGATACAATGTGATCTCTGATATTTACCTTAAGCGTTAACCGCAAAGGTTGTAGCGTTGCAGTCATTTAAACAAATACTAACAACAGACATCTACACAGGTGCAGGTGATATTAAATAATCCTGGATTTGGCTATGTATATATTGAGATATTTGAAAATCAATCACTCTGAAACAACTGATTGGGTTTGGCTGAAATTTGGTGAGAAGGTAGACTACATATTATTGCCTTAACATATATTATGCTTCTTTTATTCCGGAAAAAATAATTGATTTGTGGGATTGAAGAATAAACTAACCGCCGTTCTGCCCGGCCTGTCATAAAAGGCGACTAATTGGCTTATATAATAGAGTTCAGCATTGTCTCGCCCGGGTCTGGTACCACCGCCTTACCTATTCCTGCCGCAATAGCGTCAGTGCTTGTC
>DWBA01000765.1:0-12072 GCA_018236825.1 Apodemia zela
ATGCCACATGCATAAGTATACCGGCTACCTCACCCTCCAAACCGGAACACGGCAGTGACAAGCACTGACGCTATTGCAGCAAGAATAGGAAAGGCGGTGGTACCAGACCCGATTGAGACAATGCTGAACTCTACCACCATACTTATTTTATACTTTTATACACAAGCCCTACTTAATTTAATCAAAAAGAAACTATGTTTCTAGCAGTTCGTGAAGACAGCCACATGCATCGTGGTCACCCATCCGGGGAGGTGAGGATGTCCCCGGGCAGACATGGTGATGCTCGTCCAGGAATGAGGTAAGTTCTATTTGATAATGTTTTACTTTCAGCTACAAAGACTTCTATGTACCAATGTACTATACTGCGCCACGCCACTTGTGGGTCACTAAAGTGCAGTCCATGGACTGCACCTACTTCATTCCGTTGTGGGCTGCGGTGAGTGCGCTGCGTGTTCCAAACACTCAACACTTTAAAAAGAGACTTAAATTGTTTTACAGCATAGTTTTAGAATTATTAGTAAGATTTCTACCAATATATTATAAGTTTGTTTCACACATATTGGTTAATGGTTTACACTGTTAACAAAATGAAACATGACTTCTACTTAGCATAGCTTTTTTTGTACGTAGTACATTAATCTCTCTGATCAGGTATAGTTTTTTGTGAAAACAATGCAAAATAGGTTTTGGTAAAAAATCTTAAAAGTGTGAGTGTAAGCTCACATAAGTGAGACTTTGCAGTCTGTTTAATTTGTATAAGAGAATAAGATAAATACACTATGGAGGTGGTGGAGAGAGATAGCGATTTATCGTCAATTGTTTTTATTAATTGAAGTAGGGAAAAACGAAAGAGAGAGAGAGAGATAAGTTGCAAAAGTAGAGGAAAAAGGTTTTTCATATTATGCAAGCAAAAATTTGTAGTAAAATCTCTTTGGTTCTACCGTTTGTATCTGGCTGGTTTTGGAACAATTAAATAGATGATATTTTAAATATAAAATACTGTGTCTTACTCATTTTCTCACCGGCTTAATCCTATACATTTATGTGTTTATTTCGTTATCGTGATCTCCATCGCATCGAGTTTCAAATGGCAACGATTCTAGACAAGTTTCACTTCTAAACGTGGGCAAAGATGAGAGTATCAAAAAAGCTAGATTTTTTTATTAATTCGACTACACAAGGTTCCCAAGCAGTGGTCCGCAGAAGCCAAAATATGTTCCGCGAATGATTTTAAATTTAGCGGGTGGTGAGCTCTAGTTTGCGCTGCAGTGAGTGAAAAGAGCGGGGTTGGCGTGTTACTTTTATTATACCTTACATAGTGGTCTTTGCTATCAAGAATGATATAAAAGTGGTCCCTAACCAAGAAAAGGTTGGGAACCCCTGACTAGCACAACCGTCTTCTTTGGGGATACGGGCGTGAAGATACTATTTATTTTTACTACAGCATTTTTTTTATATTTAGGATGTCTCCACCACGCCATCATACTGATAAACAAAAGTATGAGGAACAAGACATGAGGCCTAGCCACATGAAACTCGTCCGACCCGCCTACGAACACAACGTGCAGGTAAATTATATTTTATTTTACAGTATCAAGGAATGTATTTCACAGTTTTTAGTTAATAATAAAATTTTTACTCCAAGTTTATTGTAAATTATTATATTTTTAAACTTAAGCTGGAAACATACTATAGGACAAGGCTGACGGATGCGGTTGGCAGTCCCGTCTTATGTGTATCTTGATAACAAAAATACACTGAACTGTGAAATCTATCAGACATAAGTTGCGGGCATAAGCTTGAGCAGTCCTTGAGCTTTGAGACGTCCGATGCAAATCAGGTCCGCTTTTGTTAGTTGAAAGGTTTACAAAGAGTATGCACAGGGTGCATGATGCGTATGTGCGTTAGAGTAACTCTGACACCCATGGCGTGTTCGATATTGTGTAGTTTTTCAATTTTTTGACTAAACTCGAATGTCGACTAAAAGGCCATGGGCTCCAAACGCGTTTTTTAAATTTCCTTTCCTTGAGGACTACACAAAACATTCGCCGCTGATTCCAGAAAATAGTTTAGTTTACTTCCCGACATGTTTCTTCGACAACAGTTCTTTGTAGATTAGGTGATCAGACGAGGCCGCAACTTTAATAGTCTGAGCACACTTTAACAGTTTTACGGGTGCGTCCGATAGTTTGTTTCCGTCTTTATATGCCTGTAGGATGGAAGAGTTCACCTTATGGTAAAATTAAATGTACTGTTTCACAATTTGCATCGTGGTCTCTGCTGTGTCCGTCGGGCTCATTTGTAGCCTTGAACCAGAAAGTATTTGTCCTGTTTGAAAATTACTATACAAGATGGAACAAGTTACTACTTTGTTAATTGAGACAGTCATTTCCCTTGGATATGTCGGAGTGCGGGATAGTCTTCAGGCATGAAATAACTAGATATTATTGTGGATACAAAGGAAAAAGAGAATAAAATATTTAAGGGATTATACTAGGGATTTCTAACTAGATTGGGTTAAAAATGATAAGATTTTGGAATAGGTGTCGACAGATAATAGATTTAGACAAGGAACTATCTATGTATCAGTACGTCGAGCGAACATTTGGAACCACTTTTTCAGATTATTATGGGCGTGGAGGATAGCTAGATTTGAAATAGGTAAAGTGAAAATCTTAAATTTATTTATAACGTCTGAAAAGACTTAAATAACATTAAGAATTAAGTTTGAATTTCGGGTACTTGGTATATTCAAATACTTAAAGTTCCTCATCATCAAGATAAACTTAAAAATAGAGGAGAGGAGAAGAAGGCGAAAAGGCGTAAAAGAAAGATTTTTTTTTGATTAAAACATATTTTCTAACATTTTTAAGCTGGTTGGCAAATATTAGAGTGGTCATTTTGACAATTGCCTTGAGCGCTTTGCTGCAAAATCTACATGAGATGACAATTGTGTTTAATGGAATTCCGTATGTAACAAACAACCAAAAAAGAAAACGGAGTCTTGAGACATTTATCACACACCGAAGAAAATTTAAAAGTCGAAATCGTCGAAAGGAGACACATATTGATCGCACACCGAAGAAAATTTAAAAGTCAAAGTCAGTAAAAAGAAGAAAGTCTAAAAGATATTACTGGATTCCCATGAAATAGTTATTGTAATTAGTAAAGAAATATTACTACTTCGGTACTAATAGAACCATTAATTTTAAAACCCCTGGAACTAGATCTACGAAAAGAGATAAGAAAGATAATATTTAGATGTAATAGAAATGCCATTTTGTATTTTACAAAAATCATTAAGGAAAAAAAATTGGAAATCCTGATAAATGTAACAGCAAATATACCGAGACCAAGCGAGCAAGCAGGCGAGGACAATTGTCAAATAATCAAATTATTAATATATCAATTCCCGAATTGTTTCTTAAGTCGTATCAGGCCAAAAAATTATGCAGGATTAGTCTAACATAAAATATAAAAAGTAGACAGCCTAATTCAATAAGTTCCGGAGGTCATTACTGAATCAAATTTTAGAATTTTGTCTGAATAATTTAATGTTTTGCTAAAAATACATTTGATTTGACAAGGCAGCAGTGAAAAAATATGGATCTAGGTCAAGCAGTTTTCTGGTATCCCGCGCGTTGCAGCGGCAGAAGATATACTTGTGAAAATAAGTTTGCTGGAACTAAACAATATAAGCCTTCCCACAAGTGCATGCATAAAGTCAAAATTTTATCGCAATGGGCGATCAGTTGGGCAGCGTATAAAGTAAAAACAAACATTGTTTTTTATGTATTAGGTTTGGAGAAATTCTACACAAGGATAAACTTATAGACAAAAAAATAAGCTTAAAGGCGCAGTGATGACATCAACAACCAATAGTTAAGTTTGGTCTCATGCAGATTTTACTAAGAAATTGGTACTTTAAAAATTAAAACTTAAGGAAGGACGTCAGTGACGTTTTCATACTAATTGTTCAATAGATACACTTTGCGAAATGTTGGCATGTTCTCCAAAAAAAAGTAGCATTTTTATACTTGCAGACTTATCTATGAAATGACTGAGGTACTTTAATGTAACAATATTCTTTGTTATAAATACCCTTGCCACCATCAAGGGGAGATAGATACAAAATATAATATTTTGTATCTATTTACATTATATAGTAAAGTCACTTATTGGAGAATAAATGATGATGACAGTTGATGAAAATCGAAATCTTCAAATAAGATTTTCGACCGAAATTAGTCATGTTTTGTCTTGCAAGTGGTTGCTCCTGTAGGAAATTATTTTAACGAGTCATATACTAACTATTCCAAGAAAGCATTTGTATTGGGCACGTTTTGGAACTTTCGCAAGCAAATATGAAGGATGTAGATTTTCTTAAATAACTTGATGATTAAAAAGAAGTGATTAAAAACTCTCTGTCATATAATTTGAACTGAAACAGAAAGGTTAGAAGAAATTTTAAAAGTTTAATTATGGACGCAATTGAATGTTATACGAGAAATGTTAAATATATTTATTATTTACATGAATACAAAGTATCTTCGAAAATCCGCCTCATTATTATATATTTTTTCTTTTTCTTTCAATTAGAAGACAAATAGAAGGAATAGTATTATGCCTGAAAGAAGTGATATGGAACAAACCATCGTTATAAAAACAGCCTGAAAAGCGCTTAAAACATTACGATTTTTTTAATGTTCTGATAGATCGAACATAATTTTAATTTGGCTGCTAAAAGTAAATAGAATATTAGAAAGAACGAAATCAATTTAAAATGACGATGGCTCATTTGCCATGAGTTACAGGTATAAAAGAAAAGGAAGGAGAGAAAGCAGTTTGGAACAACGGAAAGGAACAATAGAAAATAATTCATAAAAAGCATTAAAAAATCATACATTTCTCAATTGTTGTTGCAATAAAATCTATGCTTATCTAATTAAATTTGGCATAGAATATTTAAGCAAGGATAAAACAGAAGGGCAACTGAAACAAATGTCGCATGAGTTACTCCTACATATGTGTTTGAAGGTATTGTTAATTCTAACCAAGAAACTATATCATGCACAAATAAAAGATATAATCTTGAATCATAGGAAATATAGATATAATTGCAAGACTGGTTTAGAAAATCTGTGTGATTTACTCTCACGAAATTTTAATTAGTTGCCTCCATTACTTTTGTGTCCCAAGAAAACGTAGAATTGACTCACAAAAATCCTAGTTTTACCAACATTACTGTGAGACTGAAATTCTATCTGACAAAAAAAGACTGCCAAAACAATTTACACAAACACTCGCACAACATTGATTTAGGTTGGGACGTATTAACTTTATGCTTGTAATTTCGATGTTGTCTCAACAAATCCAATAATATCAAATCAAGTATTGAGTAACTCGATACTTATTTTGATAAAGCGTTGAGAATTCTGTCCAACTTGCTGTCTGTCATAACTTCAGAAAATATTCAGACTATAGACTTAAATGCTTCTTGCAATTTTAGCGTTTGCAAATTAATTTCAATTTACAGGCACCAAATCAAGTTATGTACTCGGGAGGATTTCGACCTAATATTCATGACGAAGAACATCCTAGAGGCAGTCCCAATGATCAACGATGGCAAGACCGGGAAAAATTTGAAGTTAGAAATATCGAGGAAAGAAAAGATTTAGGAAGGATTCAAAAATTTGATATACCCAGGGCTTCAGAACATCAACGGGTGAAGCAAGACGCTCCAGTAAAATCTAGATCTGCTACTCGAGAATCTAGATCACCTCGACGTGATCGTTCTCCGCTACGAGATAGATACAGGCGGCATTCTCCATCGCCTTCATCTCCGCGTCGTTCATGGGCTCTTGAAAAACGTCGTAGTCCTGGAGTTGTAGAAGCTCCACCGCCTCCAGTGTGGCCAGGACAAGATACAAGAAATGTGGAATACCAGAGACAAGATCATTCATCTTTGTCTGAAAGAGAAAGTGATAAGCGAGCAACAAATTGGGAACGGAAACGTGAGGAACCGCGTATCAGTCGTCCCAGTCCAGAGAGAGTAAATGAAGGCGCTCAATATAGCAAATGGAAGCCGATTACACAAGTTAGAGAATCTCCACAACATTTTCCTGTTGAAGAATTTGAAGGACCAAGGGATCCTAAATTCAGAAAGAAAGATTTTGAAGGAAGAGAAGATAATTATCGACGTGAGGAGAAAGATCGAAAAGTTGAAATGGATACAGAACGTTATATGAGGTCTTCCCGTGAAAATTTTGAAGATAATAGAAATAAAAAATCAGAGCGTGAGTTTCCATACAATAAAGAAGAGTATTTACGTAAACAAGTGGAGCTTAAAGAAAAGGATATTTTGTTAAAACAAGAAGAGCTACAAAAAGAAATCGATGATGTTTACAAGAGAGCTGTAGACTTTGCGAAGAAAGCACAAATGTATCGTAAAAGTGAACATAAAAGCGAACCCAAGTCTTCAAGTCCGGACCGGTATACATCTCAATATAGCGAGGAGCATCGTGTTAAGGCTAGTGACATTTCAAGATCTAACTACAAAGATGAAGAAACGCGTTACAGAGTAAGCGATGAAAAATTCCGCGCTAAAGATGATTATCAAAATAAAAATGTTTTAAACGAAGCCATGCAACAGAAAAGAAAAAGAGCTGTCGAAGAAATCACTGAAAAAATTGTCACCAAATTCGGTAATTCCTTGGACGATAATCTTCGCCCCATAGTTGTCGGAGCAATGAAATTTAAAATTATGCGTGTGCTCGAACATATGTTCGGAAATCAAGACGTATCTTTCATTGAAATGGTTGTAAAATATAACGCTCGGCACAACGTAAAGGACGAAGAAAAATTATTCAATGATGTTATGGCTGGTTTTCCAAGTAATTATAGAAGCTTGAAGCGTCATGCACAGGGTAAGGATTCCAATATTTACATCAAATTTATATAGAACCCCAAAAATGCTGCGTAATACGCTACTAATATTTATGGAGTAATGTTAAACTACTTCTAATTCAATAAAAGATTTTATAACCATTATTTAAAATGGTGTTTATCCAGATCCAGAAATATTTTAATACCTATTTTTTTCAGTTTAATCAATTGGTTTTTGTTTTCAGGGGACACAGATATTCCTACGAAGAGATCTTCGCCTGAGTCGAGATTTAGCAAAGGTTAATATCTGTTGTATTTTATTTTTAAAACTACTAATTTTGACTTTAAATCATGTGCTTACTTTTAATTAATAATTAGAAATTAAGCTAGCTTAGTTAATTTATAGTGTAAAAAGTAATGTGATCAAATTCGTTTCTTTATTTCCAGATCAGTTACCTATTTCTAACATGACAAGTAAGTAAGAGGTCTTCTTAGACGAGTTTTATTAGTGACCAAATTTTTAAGTTTTTCTTGGATATGTTTGCTTATGATTCTTTATATTGGTAATTTCAGATTGGAATATGATGCAAGTGAATATGCCACCACAGTCATTAGTTCCAGTAAATGCAGTGCCGCCTGTAGGTATGATGATAAATCCACCTGTAATGGTTCCATTGCCAAGCCAATATCAATTCGTGGAACCAATGGTTTCCACCGGAATGCCAGAAATGCCAAACGTCGCGGAGACACCTGACTTAAATCTTGTACCTAAAAAGGATGGGTACAGTCTATATCTTTGTAAGGACGATTTTCAGCCTTTCAACGACTCGGAATTAGTTCACCTCAAGGATTTTCTTGTTCAACAATTGATTAAAGTCACTCAAACGTCTCATGGCTGGGCCCCAGATTTCACTATCAATAAAATACACAATGTTTATCGCTATGAGGTAACAACTCGCGATCAACGATCAAGAGACTGGCTGTTGGAATTGGATTTCAGCCAATTCGAGGAATTTAATGTACTGATTTATACTACTGAAGAATTGTGGTATGAACGCGCAGCTATCTGGTTGCCAGGTCATTCTAGGTGTCGCAACATCGAACCCTTAGCCAAACTTAAGTTACAGAATAAACGATTATCAGGCGTCAACATAGGTAAGTGGAAATTTGTGAAGAAAGTCGTCACTGAAAAAGGTACTCGCATTTATGTGGATATGCCACCATCATCTGCGCGAGCATTAGAAAAACATAAAATGATGTTGAGCTACGAATTACAAAAAGTAAACGTTTTTCTCAAGGCAGTTGCAGTCGATAAGAATGCTTTTGATGCTGGATTGAATGAGCCGTCCATTTTGACTATACCTCCCCCGCAGAATTGTCAGATGCCATCAATTCCTGATAATTCCAACGCCGTTAAATTGTCACTGAAAGGCAATAAGCCTTTATCGTTACCTTTTACAAGAAAAATAAAGGACATGTTAGTATATCAACTGTATAAGTATCATCAGGGCGATGGGACTAGTCGTACAGATTTTGTTAAATATGGTTTTTGTCAGCCCGGTTATTTCGGTGTAGTGCCAGAGAATGAGGAATCTAAAAAATGGCTGTATTCTTTAGATCTAGGGAAGTTGAATCGTCAACCTGTTATCATTGTAGGTGCAGAAATTAAAAATACACGCTACTTTAAAATGTACATAGATTTATTTAAAGACAATAATTATAATATTAGTGCGTATGTATTTGAACGCTTAAGACAAGGGAATAAGGGTGTGAAAGGAATTAATTTTAACATGTGGAAAAATATTAAAGTAAAAATGGATACAAAAACTAGTATGCCTATTCTTGAAGTTGATATGGATTTAGAATCAGTTGAAACTATTGCGAAAATGAAGTTTAAATTAGATTATGTTGACTTTAACCAGGTAAATGTAAGTCTTAGAGTAAGATCAGAATATTCATATACGGTATTAAAGGATAAGATCAAAAAATATAAAGAAGAATTACGTGACTCTTATGTTGTGGCGAATATGGATATATCTTCTGATGAATCTGATGTTGTTATTCAAGAGTAAAAATAATATGTTTTAGTAATTAATTAGTTGTAACTTGTAAGTGTTGTGTCACAATAAAGTCTTAGCACTCAGTGAACTTATTTTATTATAAAGCGTATCGATGTATTTTATTGAAATTTCACCGTAGGTGACCAAGTAATTTGCAATTACTTAAAAAATATTGTTTTGAATTATAAAATGGCCTTTAACCGCTTTTAAAGTAGGTACATAATATACATATTTATAGATAAAATAGAAAGCTGCAGTAGCATTAGCAGAATGACTTCGAAATTTGAATCTCAATTTATTTTCAAGATAAGATTTTAAGCTGTCTTATCACTAAGAGATTAAATATGACATGACGTACAGCAACGATTTAAGTGACTGTTGTAGCAACAACTTTAGCCAAAATTTTAATCATGAAGCCACTAATTTAATAGTTTTGACTTTTGGTACGACAGTCAGAATGTTCTTAAGTATTTTAATTTCGTAACATATCATCCAAGTCATTTACAGCATGTCAAGTTTTTGAATACGTTTCGAAAACATCTTGGGCATTTGTAAGTATTCGTGGAAGATTATTCTTTAATTTTTTTATTGGAAATACTAAAATTCTAATAAAACTTGAATGTTAAGTTTTAAGTGTTCCAGAATATTTCAGACAGACACCGCAGGCTTGGAATTGAAGTTTTCGTGTCGCTGATATGTTGAAACCCATTGAATTTTTAAATGGAGAAGACAATATGGAGCAAGCATGAATCCAGCAAAGGTGAGAATATTTATTTCAGTGATAGTAGTTTTAGGTTTCGTGGCAGACTAGCGCAGAGGCTTTAAGAATAAAAATGGAGATTTACATGGAGATATTTATTGTCACTATGAGACATCTACTGAGCGTTGTTTTTGCCATTGAGCACATCATGACTAAGAGGTAATAACTTTTGAAATATGTTTGGCGTACGATATCCCATGCATAAGGGCCAGGGGTAAGGGTTCCGAATATGTAACAAAATGACCTCGTGATGGACGATGGAGGAAGGAGTTTTCGGGTATCTCAAAGATATAAAGTTTAATTTCACACAATTTTTTCAGTTTCAAATTATATTAGTCGTGTCTAGTGGAAATATTGTTTTGTGAACATGGATGGACACTAGCAGCTTATCCTTGGCTGGTATCTGGCTAAACTTTCTGATAATTGTATATTTTGGTTCTAGTCTAGCTACGTACTTATCAGCACGACAAACATAATGTTCTCGAAAAAAAAATGAATGGATTGCTTGAGGATGGAAATTAGATGTAAGGAATAGGGATACGGTTAATAAATACCGTTGACTTGGACTTACTCAGCTGAAGCCACGGAAATTAGGGTCTCGTGCTCCTAGTGTGAATAGGTTTTTTCTGCTGTAGCTACTACTTTTTTGGGCTATTCTAGTTCATCCTTTCGTGTGTTCTTTGATGACAAATAATTTTTTTGACAAAAGTGTCTAAACTAATTAGAATTCGTTAGCATAATTTTACATTTGGGTCATGATGTTTTTTATAAAGATCAGATATTATGCGCTGTTTAAAATCATAGTCTTGTAAAAATCGTCTTCACTTAAGACAACAACGAACCGAATTCTTTCATCCTTAACAACGTGTATTTTATCGTTCCATATGTATCTTCCTATCATCTTTGCACTTTGGGCTTTCTCGATTTCATTTGCTATTTTCAGTTCAAATGAAATAACCTGCTCTTTCTCCCGATAAACGGGCCATACATTCACGATGCCGCCGTTGCAGCCTCACATAGGTAGGTCCCTATGCAAGCCACAATCACTTAAACTTTAAAATGACTTGCAGACTTTAAATGTTTCAAGGGGTGTCAATATCTTGGAAGAAGAATTTTCAGTCACGTGGCAATATTTATAGAAACCTCAGCAAGAAAACTTAAGTTTATATGTATGTATATAACATTTGTTTTAATATTGTGTGATTGATTATGGTGGTTATGGATGTTATTGTTTGGATTTTAGTCATACTTGGATGATTTAACATAATGTGATTCTTAGTATCAATGTCATCATCTATATTCATCTCATGCTCATTATCTCAAGACACAAGTATTACAGTCTCTTATGTTTTAGCTGCTATTAATCATGATTATTACTTATTAGGCTAATTCTTATTGTGAAACTTCAAATAAATTACTTTTCCAAATCAAGTAATTAGAACTTTTTTCTTTATAATAAAAAGGTGCAATGTTTGCTTAGTACATGTTTTTTTAATACGAAATATATCTGTCGTTCTAAAGTGCTATCGATACACTCAAACCACTACATTGTTATTTATAGCAAATTCTAAGTGCTGAATTTGTCGGAACCATATTGAAATGAGCCACCACAAGACTTAGACATATTTTTCTAATATGGTTTCCTCGGTTCTACATATTTAATTGGCTTAGAATTCGGCCATGACCACATCGAAATAATGGTAATTCTTATTAGGTTTCTGGCGACATTTAAATTTATGTCAAAGGCTAAGAAATCCCTGAGGTAGTATAAACATCCATGGGTTTTTCCTTGTTCTAGTAGGGTTTTCTTGAACCATAAATGTGTAGCTCAAGTGTAATTGAGTTGACATTTTGTTTTGTGATAAACATGTATTGCAGATGGGGCACAGAGGTGAGTATACTGTTCTCGTCTTTGGTTTGGTAAATCTTACGGCCAATTGCACCAACATTTTTTTTTACATGTGGAAAACCTTTATGGGTACCCTCTCAGTGATGTTACTTAGAGGGTTATGTTGGACTGCCTCATCAAAGGAGGCCTACCAACTAAAACCCCATGGTGTTCTCAGCTCTGTCTTGGTAGGAGGACCGCCACCACCGCCCCTCCGACAGTTATCCGCAGAACTGCAGACTCTTCATGGAAAGACGTCGCACGGCGAATTGGATCCGAGTGATGCACCGGAACACTACGGCACATCACTGTATATCGGGAACCTGAATGCAATGGACGGTGAGCATCCCAATCTCACCGCCCGCAGGATACCCTATGGAGGATAGAATAGGGAAGTATCGATGCTGTGACCACAGTGATGACACTTAGTGTCAGGCTCTCGTCTTGCGATCTGGCACAGGTACTTCCCGAAACAGCCA
>DWBA01000766.1:0-12071 GCA_018236825.1 Apodemia zela
ATTTCATGAGAATCGGTCCAGCCGTTTCGGAGGAGTACTGGAACGAACACTGTGACACGAGAATTTTATATATAAGAAGATATTATATGTAACTGTAAGTATATTCCACTCATCTATTAATGGCTCTAACGATTTGGATGTAATTTTGGATTTTTTTACGGTTTTAAGTGTTTTATAGATTAGTATTTGTTGTAAAAAAATGGGATTTCAAAATAAATAAATAAACGGTTATATATGTATAAGAACCACACAATCTCATGCTTAAAATTTTATAAAGCCGCATCTGGAAAATTTTTGTATGTAGTATTTGTATTGTTGGCCATAGGTTTATATAAATTATAACATCAACTTTACCTAACAAGTTTGTGAGGTGGCGTTATATGATATATTCATATTTAATCATTATGTTTTTCATGAATAAAGATATTTTTACAAAATAATACTTCTGATAACATGCAGAAATTATATCTTCATTTAGGTAGCACAATTGCCTAGTTACTAGACATCATGTCTACATAAAAATTAATTCCTGCTTATTTTAAAATCATTGCAATTTTGTTGAGGCATAGAACATCCGTAACAAATTTTTAGCATTCTTTAAGTTTTATCTTCAAAACATTTGATTTTGTATCTAAAAGAAAAAACCCACATCAAACTATCTTTGACATAAACAGCCACCCCACAAACTTAAATTAACAAAATTTCTCACGGCTAAAACACCAAAGCTCTTGGCTAGGTTGGCAACCCTAACTTTTAAAAAGCTGAAAAATTGTAAAATGTGAGCGAAATATATGATTATGAATGCTTGATTATATTCCAAGCTCAGAAAGGACTTTTTACACATATATAAATATAGGAGTGTATGCACTATGCACCTCAAACCAAATATCTAGTTAGAACACGTCTATATCCATCATCTATAAGAAACCGAACCTGCCTACACACAGAATAGTTTTACCCAGTCTTGGCAGTTTCTTATAATGGTAAAATATATTCGTTGCCTATAAAATTCAAAGTTGTTAATAATGCATCGTCTTTCGCGACTGGGATATAAAACCTTATGTACAAGTTCGGCGGTAACGTTAATATTTTAGTCAAAACACAACAGTAGGTTGGTATTACAGCCCGGGCACGACTTGTGTTTTGTGGGAACGAGATAAATGCGGCGTGGCCAACGTTGTGACAAGAGTTGCGGACGCAACGTACTTTTTGTAACAAGGACCATGTTGTCTATTTCACTCACTGTGCTTCTTATATTAATATCTCAGTTCCGCACACACACTTAACTCGCTTAACTTTTGGCGTACTTTTTACATTTTAATATTTTTATTCTCTTTGCAGTAGCACTAAGCCGATGCTGATAGCAGCATCGTTTTGGCTTCTCCGTCAAGCTGTTGACGCTATGGTGGCAATCAAAAGCTTTCGGCCGGCCGAGTCATCGCCAAACTTTACCATCTAGTGTTTTCGATAATCGTGACTCATAACTTTACTTGTCCCTTACGAACTACTCTACTTAACATGCAATAAAAAGTAGATAGGTATTATCACCAGAAGAATCACAGTATCAAATAGAACGTTGAGATCAAACTAATCAGGACTTCAAGAACGAGATGAAGACGTCTCGCCGGGTTTTGGTACCACCACCTTACCTTATCCAGTCGTAATAGGGTTAGTGCTTGCCTTCGTCTTATCCCGGCTTGAAGAGAAAGGTAGTCGATAAACTTATGCTTGTGTTATTACATCCCTGCTACATAGATAACCACGCACAATTAACATCTTTGTTATCTATAGATCTTCTTTTGTGTCTATAGCTTAGAAGATAAGGTAGCCAGTCTAATGCATGAAGTATGTAATACTAGACATTAGTGATGTAATGTATTACATCACTAATGTCTAGAATTTATCACTCTTCATCAGAGGAGCTCTCTGCCTGCTTGTAGTATTTTAATATAAAATTACGAAGGCAAGCCAGGTGATATAAAAATTAAAATTAATTTAGACGACTCAGAACCGCTACGATTAATTTTTAATTACAAGTTTCCAAATACGTGCCAACATACGTATATCATGCTATCGCTGCCTTGACTTTAATGTCGTTATGGATTAATGGTTCTAACGCAGAAATAGCAAAGCCTCATTCCAGCCACTACGTCAAGCATGTATAATAAATGTACCGCCTTGAACTGATCGATTTATATTATTTTTTGTGAGAAAGTAGGTCATTTGACATACTGTCTGGTTTGATACTGCCATCTTGGAAAGATTTTTTTATTAATGCCATAACTATGTTTGGTCAAGTGGTTAACCTATCGACTCAGATCGCGAGATATCGGGTGTGATTATTATGCATTTTTTTGCTCACTCTAGCAATTAGCGGTTCTGAGCAACAGAAAAGGATGGGACGACGGAAAAAGGATATTCCGTGTTGACTGCTGACAGATGCAGCTTAACCCATGTTCGTGTAATAAATTTGTCCAGCGATATTTTTTATTTTATTTAAGTAATATGTGTAACCACGCCACACAGAACGTCGAACAGTCACGGTCGTGTCCCGGTTTGGAGAGTAAGGTATATGTGTCAATGTTGATCCAATATACAACTCGTTTTCGATGTAACTAATGACTGAACACCTAAAACGACGAAATGTTAACTTAATCGAATACACAACTCGTGTTCGATGTATTAATAATGAAAATCGATGTATTTATAATGAATTCTAAAAAAATTAACTGTAGTTAGTAATTTGCGTCGATTCCGAGGTGTCCTGCTATGGCCACAAAACTTAAAAGCGGCTATGTATTCACTGACACAAAATAATAGTGCACACTGGCGAGCATATGGTTCGTCAATTCAATGGGCCATTAGTGCCTATATCTATACTGTATACACCATTAATTTAGAAATCGCGTTTGTAATAATGGCGGTGTCACACTTGCGATTTAGGACATCTGTTCATTGCACACCTGCCTATCTAAAAGCTGTATTTTGTATATTATGTATATTGTATAGCATCCCCGTGTTGGTCTAGGGCTTCGCAATTAAATAGGTATTTCATTATTTTAGCTGGAGAGTAAGCACGTTAAATTACAAGCCAATCATTGAAAAATAAAAAAAATGCTACATACAAACTTTTACAGCCTTAATTTAACTTGTAAACCTAAGGGATAGCTTATCAAAAATCCATATTTCCTACTAGCTGGTGCCTACAACTTCGTTTGCGTTAATTCAGAAAAATAAAGATTCAAGCTCCTCCCCCGTAGGTGATAGCGTGATAATATGTAGCCTATATGTTGACCCTGTTAGTAATATACATGCAAAATTTGAAGTAAATCTATGATGATGGAGTACTTTTTGAGTTTAGCCCGGACATACATACAGACAAACAAAAAAATTCTAAAAACTATATTTTTGGCTTCGATATCGATGGTAAATCACGCCCCAAGTATTCTTTTAAAAAAACATTCAATATACAGTTTTGACTTTCCTACGATTTTATTACATTTATTCTGAGCTATTAATTAAATTTGATCGTCAAATCAGGCACATTTTTACTGACAGATAATTGAGATTTTCAAAAAAAAACTGAAAATTTTATTCAGAGCCAATTGCTCAACCCAGGACTGGAACCGCGGCTCTCAAGCGTGTCTATATCGTAGCCGGTATAGAGCCTTGACTATTGAGACGACTTCAAATTTAGTAGACACATGTTTTACTCAATTAAACAGTTTTTCTTCAATTTTATACTATTTTTGTAGGAAAAAAATGACGTGATATTAGCCGAGTGGTGACTCGTAAGATTTGGTGGGATTTTGCTCAAACCCCTCTCCTTGTTTCTGTCTCATCAGCGCCCTAAACCCTTGTACGTTTCGAGAATTAAAATATCAACATAACTGTTCGTAGAACATTAAAACCCTTACCAATAAAAGTAAGGAATGTCCTCAAATAGGTTATTAAATGCAGGAAGTGTGGAAAATGCTATTAATTAATTATTAGTCGGAGATTCCTATACGCAGTAAATCTTTTATGGTATAATTTTGCGTCTAATCTAGATATAATACTGCTACCATGACCTTGCTTTGCATAACCAAATCCAAGTAAATATTTTGCGGCACATATGGTTTGCGTAGTCAGTCAATTTTTTTTATTCAAATCAACCTTTACAGGCACTTTTGACGGGTCGACAATGAAATAGCTACTACCGGATCGGTACGCGGCCTCACACAGAGAAAATCCGGGGGTTTTGCTTTATACTATGTTGTGATAAAAACCCAAATCCAGAAATACAAATATCTATGCTCATCACACAAATTTTTCCATGACGAGAATCGAACTCGAGCCTCATAGATTGCGCAGTCAGGGTAGCTAAACAATCGACCAACGGGACGATAGATATTTTATACCCATCGTTAGTGACACATCGACACAGCCAAAATTGAAGTGTTCGTGTCTGAGGAACGTTCAGACAATTATGTTTAAACATGCAAACTTAGACAACTATCTAGTTTCAACCGACATTTTATTGTTAAGCACCACGACACGTACTTTTAGATATTACTTTTATTGGTGAAGTTAAACTTCGATAACCATAAATCATTTTTCTTTAACTTTATAGGCAGTAACAAGCGCAAAAAGCTTACCTACCACCTTACCGTGTATAGATCAAACGGAAATCTATATTAATTATTAATCTATATTATTAATATTATCAATGCGGAGGTTTGAATGTTTGGACGTTTGGATGTATGGATGGATGTATGTTTGTTGCTCAATCACACCAAGACCATTGAACGGATTTGCATGAAATTTGGCACTCAAGTAGAAGATGACCTGGAATAGCACATAGGCTACTTTTTATCCCGAAAAAATTAGTAATTCCCGCGGCGTATACCAAAAACTTTTATTATGCAGCGCAGTAGCAGCAGTAGCAGCTAGTAATAACAATAATTCTTTATTTTATCAGACATGAACCATTTTGTTAGTGTGTTAGTAAATTAAGATACTTATAACTATGTTAGTAAGTTCGAAAATCCAAACTCGCAATAGCAGCTTGGAGTCTGGCGGGTGGTGTATTACCACCTCCGCTCCCCGGATGAGCACCTAAAGCACGGATAACCGGTTATCACTAGAAATAATCAGGTCAGTTAAATGCGCCCATGGGAATCACCACTAATCTATCCAACCGACACACAACGGTTTAATCGAAAAGTCGATAAACATTCGGACCACTCTGCCTACCTCACAAGGGAACCAGCATGCTGGTACTTCATAGAAGTATCTAACCATTTGGCAAACCTTTTGCAATAGTTGCATGACACACTAGCAACATTCGGACTTCGGCGAGGCAATCAGACCGGAAACTGTTTATATATTCTACACAAACAATCGTAAATCTAAATTTGTTGATGTCGGCTGCCATTATGTAGTTCCAATGTGGGTAGATTGCATAATAAGACTGCGATTATATTGTTAAAACATTTATTTAGTTTAATTATAACTAAGTACCGCTTTAAAAGTGCCTCGTAGTCTAGTGGTAAGTCAGTTGGTCATGTTTCTTTTATATCATTGGATAGCAAACTAGCAGATGGTTCTCCTGGTGTAAAGAGACAACTATCGCCTAAAGACACCAAATATGTTGATAGTGCGTTGCTATCTTTTTGGCGGGGTACCATCAGATGAGCCTCTTGCCCGTTTGTCCCCTATTCTATAAAAATATCATCACTCTGCCTGCCTCGCAAGGAAACCGAACGTCTATGGACTTTCCGGTTCACCACGACTCACCGGTTAGTCGATTGGCGAGATGAGTGGTGATCATTTTACCGACATGAAAACTATTATCGACTATTTCTAGTGATAACCGGGACCGACGGCTTTATATGGCATATCCGAGGCACGACAGTCAATAAACCAACCGCCATATTTCGAGCTGCTACTGATGTTTTGGATTTTCGAGGAAAACCTCGAAAAAACCTCAACAATGAAAGGTTTAACTGTGCCAAATTTCATACTCCTCCGTTCGCGTAATTGCCAGTAAAAAGAGGTAGTACGTTTTTTTCTGTACGTATAAATATGTATATATGTGTAAAGCGAAACAAAACACTAGATTAATAGAGTAAGAGTCCGCGTTAGCCAGACCTTCGTCATTTTATTAAACCTGAAAGTTTCTCAGCGCATAGTCCCAAACCCAGGTAAGAATGATCAGGGATTATGAAATTTGGATGATGGTTACTTTGGCAGCTAACGGGTAACAAAAGTGTGTACCTTAATTTCGTTAAAGTATTAAGGTCAGTTTTTTGGTATTTTCTTCGGTATGGTATTAGAAATATCGTCACTCATTGCCGCACACTTAGCATGGTTGTAACCCCCTGCCAGACAGTCGTAAAGTTTTGCGCTTACATTGCAAATTCTGGGTAAACTTTACTAGATAGATCAAAATAATGTACTACGGAATTGTATATCTTAAAAATAAGTTATTAATAATATAGTTAAATTAATAAAAAAGTCTACGATGCTATATGTCTATCTCTTTAGGTACTATATTCCACACCTTTGTTACTTGTTAGCTGCCAATGTAACTATCGTCCAAATTCCTTAATGCCTGATCGTTCTTACCCGGGTTGGGGACATGCGCTGAGAAACTTTCAGGTTTAATAAAATGATGAAAGTCTAGCTTACTCGGGCTCTTAGGATAATAGCACAAACAGCTAATTCCATAAAAAGTGTCAAACGATGTTTATTTCAGTCTACACGATTCGATTTTGTTATCAATCGGTACATTCTCTGGAATCTGGAAGCATCTAATCTGGAAGAAACTAAAGATATAAAGGGTGTGTTGCTTTTCGTATTGTGGTCGTAATGCCACGCTCACTACCTCGCATTCTCTAAACCAGAATACGACAGTCGCAAGCATTGATGCTTTCGTGGCAGGAATAGGCAAAGCGCTGGCACCAAACTTTGCCACAACGTTGCGGAACTATACCAATTTGTATTAACAATGATAGTAACACATTGAGACAATCGTTCGCCTTTTCCAACTGTCTGGCAGTTAGTCTAACTTGATAATTATCACGTCAGGGCCAGTTGCCCTGGACCAGCACAACACACCTTACTAACTTATCTTCTGGCGGAGTTGATGATAGTATCTATTGCTACATTACTCAACCTTTTTTTATATCATAAGAAAGCAAACAAGCAGATGGCTCTCCTGATAGAAAGAGACAAACATCGCCTATAGACACCAAAGATATTAATTGTGCGTTGCTATCCTTGCGCCGAGGTCTTGATGCGACATGCATGAGTTTACTGGCTACCTTACCCTCCAAATTGGAACACGATAGTGACAAGCACTGAGGCTATTGCGGGAGGATTAGGTAATGCGGTGGTACCAGACCCGGGTGAGACAATGCAGAGCTCTACCACCTAGTAACCACGATGGTAGTGGCTCGCATAGCCAATCGTTCGCCTCTTACGAACTTCCTGGCAAAACGGCAGATGGTCAATCCTTCAAAGGAATCCCGGACCAACATGGCGTAAAACCACAATAAAAATTACAATTTCTTTCATTTAAAAAAATATCCAATATCTAAGCTATAAAATCAACATTGTTTTCTAATATTTCTTTCAAAATCATTAATCATTCGCTCTAATCAACGCAATTATCCTTATTCAATAGAAATGGTTAGAATAGCAATGTAACCTATTATTGGATTTGATTAGACAACATAATGGAGTAATTCTTTTATCTAACAAAACTAGTTAGGTAATAGCAACGACGTGACTTATCATTTTACTTTATTGGATAAATTTATTATTAATTATCGGAGAATGGTATGAGAAGCAATTAATCCAAGGCGTATTTGTCTTCTAAATAATCTGGAATTTTATATCTTTAAATTGAAACCTTTTTTTTTACTATAGTAGAATCACGCTATGACTGCCGGTTTACAATAGTGATGTGAATGTCAAATAATTATCGGACGGACACATTACAATAGTGATGTGAATGTCAAATAATTATCGAAAAAAAAACATAATCAAATGCGAGTTGAATTTATAAGTTTTTGTATTTATAACTAGTACCTATAGCAAGCAATAGCTCGTTAAAAAGTTTTAATAAAACGAAAATATAAATGTTTACTTAGGTAATATTACCTCCATTCCAATATATAATTCATTCAATTACTTATGTAAGTATGAATTATATATTGCAATGAAAATGAATACAAATACTTTATTTGCATACAAAAAATAAATAAATAAACAGGTTTGTTTTGCATTGCGCACTGACGCGAGCGACGGAGCTGGCTAGCGATCGTAGGTAATAAGTTTCGTTATTTCGAATTTCGAAAAACATACGACCCGGGCAACGTTGATTTTATCAGAAAACTGAGAAATCGTTTTTTTAATTGCCCGACCCAGGAATCGAACCCGGGGCCTCGTGTAGTCACTAGACCACAGATATAAAAAAATCCAACTATCTTACGCTCAAGAACACGACAGTGGTTGACATTATTGCGAAAGGGTGTGGAGCAGACTAAGTAGTGAAAATCGTATAAAAACATTTATATAAGAGTATTTCTGTAATAAATGTAATCCTGTTGCATAAATCACATATCACTACATAGTATAAAACGAAGTCGCTTTCCGCTGTCTGTCTCTATGTATGCTTAGATCTTTAAAACTACCCAACCGATTTTGATGCGGCTTTTTAATAGATAGAGTGATTCAAGAGGAAGGTTTATATGTATAATACATATATATTATAATCCTTGCGAAGCCGGGGCAGTAGTAGATAAGAGTAGTAAGTAGTAAGTTTTAAAGAAATAATTAACTTTAATGCATTCATCTCGTGTGTGTTCGTTTATTTATTCGTTCATTATATCCACTGTAATTAAAGAATATTTAATCATTTGTGTCATGTGAATCAATAAATCATGTATTTAATAATTGAATATGTATTTACAAAACGTATAGCAATAAGTTTTGTACAAAACCGTCCATATTCCTTGTCTCTTGTATCTGGGTCGATAATGTTTCTTTCGCATTTCTGCATCCGTCAAAAATATTCATACTCCCTGTCTTTTATAGCGTAAAACGATTTCTGACGGTTCTACCTCGGGGTTTATTGAATCAGCGTGGAATTCATACAGGAAGCGAACGAGAAATAGTACCTACATCACAGTAACCTCAAGGCTCACATTGAGTTAAAACTTTTACGCTTCTAAATTTAACTTTAATGGAAGATTTTGCATATTTTCGTAGATTGATTTGCTTATAAAATTAAAAATTGTTTGGATGAGTTTGAATCGCTTTGATACGAGTAGCTCGCGTTTGCGGACATTTTTCTATACATATTTTTTAGTTTTAATTATTTTTAAACAAAGATATGATTAGAAGTAAGTTTTTTAAGATGAGTAAAATATGATCTACTTTTCTTGGCTATTGGCTTGGCTATCTTTTTTTGGCATTCTTTACTCATAAATATCTATACATCTAATAAAACTCTAGAAGGGTTCAATTCTATACATTATTTATATTCAAGTAACACCAGCAAAAAAATAATTTTGAAATTTTTCAGTCTGTCTGTCGGTTGTCCGGCTTTCACGCAAAAACAGCTGGTCGGATTTTGATAAAACTTTTTTTATTATATAGCTATTAGTCTTCTACAGCATATAGGCTATAATTTATTTTAAAAATCGGAATACCAGATGTGGAACTATTGTGGTATGGGTAGGTAATCTAAAAGATATAATAATCTACTGCTTTAGGCAAAGTTGGTCAACATGATGAACATTTGTTGTTGTGCCTGTTGTTGTGCCTGGCAGAACGACAGTTGTTCTATTCTTCAAAGGAGCCCGAACCAACACGGGGTACTAATTGGTCATTTGTTGAGCCCGTGCCAACATGGGGGTCCAACACAACATTTTCCTCTACTTATCCTTTTAAAAGAAATCATTATTATTAGAAAAAAAAATCGATATGATCTATATGAATTCACCTAATGAAGTAAGGTTCTGTTAACTTATTTAATTATTAAGTGTAAATAAAAACTTTTTATTTAGTTATCACTTTTCATATAAATACAAAAGTACAAAACTTAGGCACTCGTCAGTGGAGATTAAATAGTAGTCAAAAATTATATGTTTTAAAACTCAGAATTATATAAAAAAATAACACATATAATGACAAAGAAAATATTTTATAAAGCTGTGTAATATCAAAAAAATATACTGTAGACGTGCAAAACTACAAGCAAAATACACTTGCTTTTTAAGAATGTTTAACAAGTTTATTTTGCTTGTATTTTTTCTCTTGATATTTATGGATAATTGGATATTATTTATTTTACCAGCACACTTTCCGTCACGTAATATTGGCTTCACTACATACTATTTAACAGCGACAAGATGTTATATAATTATCTTTGGTATGAAATAAAGTCGCTTCCTGCTGTCTGCCCCTATGTATGCTTAGGTCTTTAAAACTACCGAACGAATTTTGATGCGGGTTTTTTTAATAGAAGAGTGATTCAAGAGGAAGGTTTATATGTATAATACATGTATATTATATTTGTGGGAAGTCGGGGCAGGACTAGTGTTCTATACTTGAATATCTTCATTAGCTCTAGAAACATCCATCGATTTCATGATATCTATAACCAAATCATAAACTAAACTTTTAGCATCAATGCCCCACATAAAATCTATATGACTGAAAGTCTTATGAGGAACTCTATGTTTCTGCACCGGACCACCAAGCTCATTATACAAACGATAAACATCCTCCAGTTCGGTTAAAGGATCATTTTCTGAGTAGTGGAGGAAAACTGGTGTCTTAATTTTCGATAGATCATAATTAGGTGGATTAAGGCGTCCATATATAGCCAAGTTTGTTATAGTTCCGTAGTTGTATCTCTGGAATCCTTTTCAAGTTAGGCAGCGTTCGCGAGAATCGTTAACGTACGGCAGTTTTTTCGTCGACTTACTCCACAATGTTCACTACCACGAAAAATCCTATCTATTTTCCGGAATAAAATATAGCCTATACGGATTCGGAAGAATCTCTCTAAGTAATGGTAAAAGAAATTTTGAAATCGGTCCAGTAGTTTTTGAGCCTATTCAATACAAACATACAAAAATACAAAAATACAAAGGTTTCCTCTTTATAATATTAGTATAGATAATAGCATCGTGAAGCAAAACTCTGTTTTTACGGAAATTGTGAACTGAGAAATATGAAATTTGGCATAGTTAAAGTTAACATTGTAAGAAGTGTACATAAATATCATAAAAGTTTTACAAAACCTGTGTCGCATTTCCTAGTTTGAGTTTTCGTCATGACCCTTTCTTTAGTGTAAAACATTATCCATAGCGAGTATTTTTTGTATTCTTTTCTTGTGTATGTTTTATTTAAAAAAAATTAAAAAACTTGTCACAAAAATATTGAAGCAAAATTAAAGAGCCGTTAAAAAGGGGCATTTATTTGAAAGAGGGGAGATGAGAGAGGGGGTGAATGCAGTAATGGAGGTGGAGAGAGGGAAGGGAAGAGAGACTGGAGGGATAAAATTGGGGAAGAGGTGGGATAAGGGGGAAGAGGGAAAAAGGGAAGGAAAGAGGTCGAAAGAGGGGAAATGAGGAAAGGGGCGGAAGAGGGGAAAATGAGTGAAAATAGAGGGAAAGAGGTGGAAAGTAGGAGAAAGATGGGGAAAGAGGGGGAGAGATAAAAAAGAGGGGGAGGAAAATAAAATTGCGTGAAGATACTTTTTTATTTATTTTTTTAAATACAAAAATCTTTTCCCTGACCAATTAAGTATAATATTTCCCAATCAGAAAAGCTCTTAAATAATATTTTTATACATTATCTATATAAACAAAAAGTTAATACCTACTTAAGTATCTTCCCAGGAGGGTAGAGATAAGAGTCACTATCGTTATTACCAAAGAAATTGATCGCCCCGTTGGTCGATTGGTTAACGAACCTGACTGCGCATCAATGGGGCCGGGTTCGATTCCCGGCAGGGACAAGCTTTTGTGTGATGAGCATAGATGTTTGTATTTCTGGGTTTGGGTGTTTAT